>CAJHNH020000013.1:173532-263532 GCA_905116865.2 Candidula unifasciata
ATAAAATAGCTTGCAGAATCAAGGGGGAGAGAAAGGTATTGTTTTGACTGCAACTTCATGGCTTATATATGAAATTATAATTGAATATGTGACCACAGGACATCTTATTACTTGGACCACTCCATTACTGAGGCCCACTGCTACGGCCGCTCCCTCCTGCACCCAGGCAACAGATGAGATATACTCATTAGGAGTGGACAACTCCATCAGCTGCATTATTGTACCATTGTCTGCATTCCAGAGAAACACAGCAGTGCCCAATGCCACAGTCAGGACGTTGGTTGGAGACCAATCCAAAAGATTCAGGTCTGAGACAAACAGAAAGCAACAATAAAAAAGCACATGAAAATGAGATGTTTAGATGCTGTCTTCAATGTTTCTTGAAAATAGTGATGACTGCAATCAAGGTAACACCCAGAAATTAATCCAATGAACAATGACTAAAAAGCTTAATAAAATGGGGGAAGGGGAACAACGTGCACAAAACAGACAAATCAACGTTTTGGCTGGGGTCTTTCTCCACGCTAACTACACAACAATAACTCTCTACGCGAATTACACAACAATAACAAAGGGTGAAGTACTGCAGCTACCAGTGCTCACCAGAGAAGGGTGGTCCTGTGAACAACTGTAAATACTGGAAGAGAAAAATCTGATATGGGATGGACAAAATAAAACAAATGGTGCAAAAATAGTAATAAAAGTAACAGTGACAATATATTTGGTTATCTGTTAATCTTAGTTTCAGCTTCATAACCTACTGATCAATCCACGGTTGCTCCGCTCCTGTACCAATGGAAAACACATTGAATGTCCATCACTGTCCCTTGTGGAAAATTAACACAGACTGCAGTCTCAGCATATCTACTAAAATACACATTTATCAAAAGCATAAGCCAGGTCATGCGTGTGTTCAAGGGAACGAGCGTGCAGATTATCATGCTGAAACTGCAGTTGCTATGGCTTGCCCAGTACTGGACAGAAGTGATGTTATCAATGCTATGCGCTGCACTTACCGTACTGAGAAGCACGCCAAAGGACATGACTCCATATCCCTGTCTAGACTGATGGACATGGGGGTGCAGCCTGGAGCTGCAAGAAATCAATATTTCACTAAGAGGACAAGATGTTTCATTAACAGTCCTCATCAGTTGTTTTACACTTGTGGAGCTTTTGAGGAGATCGGAGCACCTATGGATCTGTCCGGAGTGCTGTGATGATAATCCTTTCTAATCACTAATAAGCCAGTCATCAGAAGGGTTAACACAAACAGTCTGACATTTGAAATGCAGTTCAAAATCAAAGAAAGCAGCACTTACAAACAGATCAGAAGTTGCACATGTGATTAACTTTAACTAGCTAGGGCACCACCACTTCTGTGGCAACAAGCCTCTCTCCATTTTCTGAATCTACTGCTCACAACACCAAGTTGGTCACAGTCAAACAACATTCCAAATGAAATCTGCAGCTCACAGTGTTGTGCCATATACTCAACTCAGTAGCTGGGCGACAAAACTACCTCTATTTAGTCTGCAGAGGAAAATGCAATGGCCACCATCTATCAGAAGCAAAAATGTGCCACGGCTGAAAACAGAGAAAATGCATATCCTCTATTCTGACTGGAAGTCTCCAGTGACAATACTTAATCAAAGTAGGGATAAAAATAATCCTGATTCATAAACAAATGAAATAAGCCTTGCTAAATCATGAAACTATTACCAGTCGCTGGACCTCAGAACCTGTTTGAATTTGTGGTTACATGTATTTATGTTGTGGGTGCTTGACCATCTGCAATCTTCATGACATCTGGTCTGGATGGGTTGACTGTCATGTCATACTCACTCATGGCACATGACATCTGGTCTGGATGGGTTGACTGTCATGTCATACTCACTTATGGCACATGACATCTGATCTGGGTGGGTTGACTGTCATGCCATACTCACTCATGGCACATGACATCTGATCTGGGTGGGTTGACTGTCATGTCATACTCACTCATGGCACATGACTTCTTGTCTGGATGGGTTGATTGTCATGCCATACTCACTCATGGCACATGACATCTGGTCTGGGTGGGTTGACTGTCATGTCATACTCACTTATGGCACATGACGATAATATATTTAAATGCTTGTGGCAGTCCAGTAATATACAATCAGGACCCACAAAAATGATGGGAGCAACAACATTAATGAAAACCTTTAAAGTACATTTTGCATAATACGAAGCTGAAGTACTCACAGTAATCATCTAACAAGTCTGGAGCATCAAGAACTCTTTCTGGTTCTTTTGGAATATATCGTGAACTAGAAGACTGCTTGACTGATGATTTGCTGCAACTGTACAGCACTTGTAAATTGTTAATATCAGATCCTGCAACAGAACATAAACAAGTTGCTATCTAAATCTGCAAGACAACAGTTCACACATTCAGTCAGCGTAGTCAATAAATCTGTCCTATTAAAGTGATGCAGCTGCTGGCTACAAACATTTAAGATGTCTAAACTGAAACTTGTCTACTCTGGACTGCAGAAGTCATGTTGTGGGATGTTGCCTATACTAGTATACAGATGTGTGTGGACATCGTAGCAGCTGTGCAGAGATAACCCCATGACTTGTGGTCATTTCTATTGTTCACAACGAACACACAGTGAGCTTGCTTCCATTCTTAGCTGTGGAATGCAAGTTTCCAACCTGTAAATCTCTGGGGTCCACTCGATATCAAACTCCCCCAGTAGCCAATGAAGAGTTCTTATTACAATGGTGCCAGTTGTAACCTGGCACATGACCATGATCCAGCCATCTTATATGCAGCTGTTTCACTAGTGGTCTGCAGTGTCAACAGGATTACTGCCATACTACTTTAGCTGAACAACCCCGCTTAACTGCAGAGTTGTATCAAGCTAATAATGAATGCTTTCAGTGACTGTTTCCACAATTCTCAGTCAGCACACAGGGGATGTGTTTACTCACCTGCTTGCTCATTTTGTTTTACTACAGCCAGACTGACAATACACGAATACAGCACAAGCTAAGGAAACTAAACCATGGGTACAGTGGATCTCACAGGTCTATAACACCCATCCTCCATTCATGGGCCTGTAACACCCACACTTCATTTACAAGCCGATAACATCCAGAATTCATTCATAGAACTCTAATCATCATGGATCTATAACAGCCATCCATCATGGGTTTACTACACTCACCCGTTGTGGGTCTTTAACACCCAGTCTGTGAATCTACTAGTTAGTCTCTAGATTCTGCCTCCTTTCACCCCTCTCTACTGTTTACACAGCCTTACATTTAACTTGTACTTACTGTTTGCTGCAGGAGCTTGTGTTCGAAAGCTGAGAATCTTGCACTCTTTGACATCCAAAGCATCTTTTAATTTTTCTTGATATTCCACATTAGAATTAGTTTCATCACTGACTGGATTGCCTTCCTCTCCTCGCTTCATCACTGCGTAATGGCCAAACTCCAAGTCTGTTGTGGAACGGCTTGGAATGAACCTGATCAGAAAAGAATAACATCTGAAGTTTCTAGCATTTGTTCTGTTAAACTAAGAGGCATAAATAATATAGACACCACTATCTGTTGCACTGTTAAACTAAGAGGCACCAATAATATAGACACCACTATCTGTTGCACTGTTAAACTAAGAGGCACCAATAATATAGACACCACTATCTGTTGCACTGTTAAACTAAGAGGCACCAATAATATAGACACCACTATCTGTTGCACTGTTAAACTAAGAGGCACCAATAATATAGACACCACTATCTGTTGCACTGTTAAACTAAGAGGCACCAATAATATAGACACCACTATCTGTTGCACTGTTAAACTAAGAGGCACCAATAATATAGACACCACTATCTGTTGCACTGCCACAGCTATGCACATGTCACTCAGTTGTACTAAAAACCGACACTTGTCACAACAGGACATATTTTGAGTCTGTGCCAAAAAGTGCTTGACTTAGCACAGGGCATTTTCACAAATGCTCCTCCCTAACCTGAAATATCTTCTTTCATGTCAGTTATGATGGAATCTGGGAGATTTTTTTAGCATCTCATTAAGCTCTCATGTAGCTATAAGTCACATGGCAGATACTGCCTAATGTATGAAGTGAGATGGCCAGTTTCCATCCTCTTCACACAATTCTCTTATAGCCATCTTTATGTTATTAGGTCAACCCTAGAGATAGGCAGACAGTAAAAACATCATAGGGCCCCCACAAAGACATGCAAGTGCACTAACCTCAAAGCCAGCATAGGATGTATTGAATGTAATAACAAGGTCCTCAGAAATAAACAATAAGAGATTACTGGCAAGAAAGATGACCTCAGGGAGAATGCCCAATTATACTGCTTGAACAGGGCAAACAGACAGACAAAACTGTAGCACCAATGCAAATATAGACACCACTATCTGTTGCACTGTTAAACTAAGAGGCACCAATAATATAGACACCACTATCTGTTGCACTGTTAAACTAAGAGGCACCAATAATATAGACACCACTATCTGTTGCACTGTTAAACTAAGAGGCACCAATAATATAGACACCACTATCTGTTGCACTACAGCAGTACCACAGCTATACACATGTCACTCAGTTGTACTAAAAACCGACACTTGTCACAACAAGACATATTTATCATAAGCAAAATTGAATGCTCGATAGTTTCCAAGAAAACTGTAAAAAAATATTTGCCTTTTTCATGGTAAGGGCAAAACAATCAAACCAGTGGGTCATTTGCTACGTGGGGTCACACACTGATATCAAGAGAAAGAGATGAGAATGACCAAAATGTTGAGAATACGGCACACACAGAAGAAACAAACACTGACATTTTGACAGCTGTAGTTACCAATACAACCAGGAAAAGACAAATATAATTTATGGAACAGTCAAGCAGCCAGAAACGTACACAAAATGAGAAAACGCAGAAAACATTTGATAGATGCAGAGAAAGACAGAAAAAGTATATAAAAACTTGAAGTGAGTAAAAACAGTTTCACATGAGATATGAGTCCTACTAGTGCTGTCTGCTCTAGATCAAATACTTAAGAGGGAGAGACTGACATAGGCACAGGAGTAAAGGGAAGGCAGACAAAGAGGGAGGGAAGGCAGACAGAGAGAGTGAAAGAACAAGAGGGAGGGAGAGAAACAGAGAGAGTGGTAGGCAGACAGAGATAGAGGGGGAGGAAGTATTGACATGTAGAAAGAGGAAATGCATCTGTACAGCTAGCAGACAGATGGATCTGTACAGTCCTTGAACAGGCAGAGAAGATTAAGATACAGAGATGGGGATAGACTGAGGCTGGTATACAGAGGGAGGTAAGGAGACAGACAGACAAAGAAGGTGGTAAAAAGAGGGAGAGAAAGAGACAAACAGAGGATGACAAACAGACTTAAAAAGATACAAAAAGGGAGAGAGAGTGAGAGGCAAGCAGACACAGAGAGGGAGGATGAGAGAGAAGTAGACACAAAGAGATGTAGAAAGGGAGTGAGAGAGAGAAAGGCAAACAGACTGACAGATGTAGGGAGAGAGAGAAAAAACATACTTTTAAAGAGACCCAGAGAGAGACAACAAGAAATTTTAGAGATATAGAGGAAGGGAGAGAAGGCAAACAGACAGTGCGATACAGAGGATGACAGAGAAGACAGGAAAAGAGAGAGAGAGAGAGAGAGAGAATGGAGTGAGAAAGATAAATAGATACAAAGATACAGAGACGGTGGGAGACAGACTAAAAAGAAATAGAGAAGAAGGGAAAGAAAGAAGCAAATTGACAGATATTGAAAGGTAGAGACAGAGCGGCGCAAACAGAGAGACAAGGAGGGGGGGGGGCAGAGAGATATACAAAGAAAGGCAAACAGATTCTGAGAGGTAATGAGAAGGAGAGAAACAGACAAATAGAGTTCAAACAGACAAGACGGAAGAAGTGAGATGCAGATACATAGATGAAGTGAGGCCAACAGATACACACAGAGAAAGAGAGAGAGAGAGAGGCAGACACAAGAAGTAGAGGATAGGAAAAAGAGACAGTGAAAGAGAGATCTAGAGAAATAAAGATACAAACAACTGGGCAGAGACAGAAAGCGAGACAAAAAGAACGAGGGACAGATCTGTATAGTCCTTGGACAGGGCTAGTAGAGAGATGGATTGTATAGTCCTTAGGGCTAGTAGAGAGATGAGTGTTTAGTCCTTGGACAGGACTAGTAGAGAGACGGATTGTATAGACCTTGGACAGGACTAGTAGAGAGACGGATTGTATAGTCCTTGGACAGGGCTAGTAGACAGGTGGGTCTGTATAGTCCTTGGACAGGGCTAGTAGAGAGATGGGTCTGTAAAGTCCTTGGACAGGGTTAGTAGAAAGATGGGTCTGTATAGTCCTTGAACAGGACTAGTAGAGGGATTGTATAGTCCTTGGACAGGGCTAGTAGAGAGACGGATTGTAGACCTTAGACAGGACTAGCAGAGAGACGGATTTTAAAGTCCTTGGACAGGACTAGTAGAGAGACGGATTGTATAGTCCTCGGACAGGACTAGTAAAGTGATGAGTTTGTATATTCCTTGGACAGGACTAGTGGAGAGACAGAGGTAAAACTACCTGTCTGGCTGGCGACCCGGTGTTTTGTTGCCAGGAGTCTTGGTTTTCTTGCTGCTCCGAACTCCATTGGGACAGTTTGTTTGACTTTCTATAACCTTGGTTCCGGGAGTTTTTGGCGTCTTAGTTCCATTCCCAGGAGTTGTAGAAGGAACAGTTTTCATTGGAGTTTTGTTTCTGGACTTTAGAGGTGATGACACGCCTGACATGGGAATTCGATACACATGAGAAACACATACCAAAATAATTTCACACGACAAAACTGCATTTTTTTTTTACAAACACATGCAAAACAGAATTACTGATAACAAATGACAGGCACAGCTATTGATGAAATGCAAAGGCAACTTTTCAATTAATTCTACATCACTCCTTCCATGTTAACACCTTTTTGCTGAATTATAATTAATGATTAGTTTCAAGTCTTAGTCAAGTTGACAAAGAAAATGTGTTTCATAGACGGTACATTAAATAATATTATATAGCAGCCTATGAGGACTTGCATGGGATTTAATTCTGATATTGTGCTTGTTAATTCAGTCAGTCTGAACAAGCATGAGGTGGTGATAAAAAGTTTGTTGGAGTGAAAATTCTGAAATATCTGGCACCCTATTTTTAAAGCTAAGAAAAAATCCATCCACTTCTAGGGATCAAACCAGACCATTTTCTTGGCAGGCAAGTGCACTGACTACAACAGATATAATGTAGCAACTATCAAATAGTGCATCAGGTTACCACTGACACTTCTCACCTGCCTATGTCTCAGTGAAGTCACTAGAACAGCAAGACTAACTGTCTATGTCTCAGTGAAGTCACTAGAACAGCAAGACTAACTGTCTATGTCTCAGTGAAGTCACTAGAACAGCAAGACTAACTGCCTATGTCTCAGTGAAGTCACTAGAACAGCAAGACTAACTGCCTATGTCTCAGTGAAGTCACTAGAACAGCAAGACTAACTGTCTATGTCTCAGTGAAGTCACTAGAACAGCAAGACTAACTGCCTATGTCTCAGTGAAGTCACTAGAACAGCAAGACTAACTGCCTATGTCTCAGTGAAGTCACTAGAACAGCAAGACTAACTGCCTATGTCTCAGTGAAGTCACTTGAACAGCAAGACTGTCTATGTCTCAGTGAAGTCACTAGAACAGCAAGACTAACTGTCTATGTCTCAGTGAAGTCACTAGAACAGCAAGACTAACTGTCTATGTCTCAGTGAAGTCACTAGAACAGCAAGACTGACTATGTCTCAGTGAAGTCACTAGAACAGCAAGACTAACTGCCTATGTCTCAGTGAAGTCACTAGAACAGCAAGACTGTCTATGTCTCAGTAAAGTCACTAGAACAGCAAGACTAACTATGTCTCAGCGAAGTCACTTGAACAGCAAGACTGACTGTCTATGTCTCAGTGAAGTCACTTGAACAGCAAGACTGACTGTCTATGTCTCAGTGAAGTCACTAGAACAGCAAGACTAACTGTCTATGTCTCAGTGAAGTCACTTGAACAGCAAGACTAACTGTCTATGTCTCAGTGAAGTCACTAGAACAGCAAGACTAACTGTCTATGTCTCAGTGAAGTCACTAGAACAGCAAGACTAACTGCCTATGTCTCAGTGAAGTCACTAGAACAGCAAGACTAACTATGTCTCAGTGAAGTCACTAGAACAGCAAGACTAACTGCCTATGTCTCAGTGAAGTCACTAGAACAGCAAGACTAACTGTCTATGTCTCAGTGAAGTCACTAGAACAGCAAGACTAACTGCCTATGTCTCAGTGAAGTCACTAGAACAGCAAGACTAACTATGTCTCAGTGAAGTCACTAGAACAGCAAGACTAACTGTCTATGTCTCAGTGAAGTCACTTGAACAGCAAGACTAACTGCCTATGTCTCAGTGAAGTCACTTGAACAGCAACACTAACTGCCTATGTCTCAGTGAAGTCACTTGAACAGCAAGACTGTCTATGTCTCAGTGAAGTCACTTGAACAGCAAGACTAACTGTCTATGTCTCAGTGAAGTCACTTGAACAGCAAGACTGTCTATGTCTCAGTGAAGTCACTAGAACAGCAAGACTAACTGCCTATGTCTCAGTGAAGTCACTTGAACAGCAAGACTGTCTATGTCTCAGTGAAGTCACTAGAACAGCAACACTAACTGTCTATGTCTCAGCCAAGTCACTAGAACAGCAAGACTAACTATGTCTCAGTGAAGTCACTAGAACAGCAAGACTAACTGTCTATGTCTCAGCGAAGTCACTAGAACAGCAAGACTAACTATGTCTCAGTGAAGTTACTTGAACAGCAACACTAACTGTCTATGTCTCAGTGAAGTCTATAAATGTTTAATTAATTCAGTACATAGGATTTACTGGTTACTCTTTGCATGATATGTTTTTCTGAACTCTCATTACCCATTTTGCTGGTACATGAGCCAATTCTACGCCACTCTGACTCAACTCATTTCGTCCTGTAGTGTTATTATCTGAAACTCCAGGGATGACACTCAAAACCTGCACTGCAAAATTGAAGGGCAAAGCCTGAAACCAGGGTTACAGGCTTCAGATCACAAAGAGATCTATGATGGTGAGCACATTTGAGTCGTTTTTCTTCTTCCCCTTTACCTTGCCATTTTACTAACAGCTTTAGATCCAAATGTCTTATTTTCAAGTTCAATCAAGACCCGTGACACAGCCAAATCTATGGCCCCAGTATCGAGCTTTTCAGTCTTAAGTCTTCTACTGCTGCCACGAGGTATCTGACTGAGGCCTGCAGTCAAAGTCAGTCTCCACACAACAACACAAAAACAAAGACTCCTTACCTTCATCCTCTCTATGAACCCTGACAAGTGTTTCTTGAGCTTTTCTTTGCCATCTCATCATAGGCCCAGTTTGTAGAGGGCCATCCATCTTCACAAGTTCATCAATGTCTTTGGCAAACTTGAAATGTGCCATCTGTAGACCAAATATATAAAACATTACACTGTCTGGCAGAGTGACAAGCCATCTCTTCAAATTAAGCACTAATGCTTACACATAGGTCCTATCAGTCTGGGACAGCACTAATGCTTACACTTAAGTCCCATCAGTCTGGGACAGCACTAATGCTTACACATAAGTCCTATCAGTCTGGGACAGCACTAATGCTTACACATAAGTCCTATCAGTCTGGGACAGCACTAATGCTTACATTTAAGTCCCATCAGTCTGGGACAGCACTAATGCTTACACATAAGTCCCATCAGTCTGGGACAGCACTAATGCTTACATTTAAGTCCTTGTCTGAGGCAAACACTCCTAATGATGCTGATTGTGTTTTAAAATGTGTCAAGAAATGTGACACCAATTTTACTTCTACAGGCAGGAGAGTTAGTATTTAGGACCCATGGTTGAAAGTCTGTAATCTTTGCTAACTCAGCTAGCAACTCTGTTTCAATACCTCCATTCCATAGAGGGACACTTTTTTAAAGTAGTTTTTATAATTGTATTACACCATTATATTTATGGAAAACAAAATTGTGAAAATAACTCAACTGTACTTGAGAAGTAAAAAGACCAAAAAATCGAGCATTACACATAGGCAAATGTCCACCAGCTTTTTGCCTGGTAAAGTTAAACCCCAAATTGATATAATGGCTTCAACAGACAGCATAAAAACCACACAGAAAACCTACTACCTGAAGGTTTATGATCATTTGCTGGTTGTAAGAACCTCAGAATATTTTGATTTCAGCAAGTAACAATAGTAATAGTTATTTGTGACTTGCTTAAACTGCTATCCTCCAAATACTGATCCCGGTTTTTGAGGCCAAAAATATACCCTAACAAGGCCTCAGTCACATGTAAATAACGGGCCTTTTTCCGGCGACTACACAGCATACAAGGAAAAAGCTTCCGCCGAGTTAAAGTCACTGCGAGAGTATCTCCCGTGCTGCTAAGCGGGGCTAAACTAGATGGCTGGGACTCAACGAGCAGCAGCTACCACATCTCCTGCAGCTTCCTTCATTTTATTTGCTCGTGAATCCCAGCCATCTAGTTTAGCCCCACTCCGCCCGTAGCGGCGTGGAAGATACTCTCGCGGTGGCAGTATTGTCGCCCGAAAGAGGTCAGCAATTTTCATGTGACTGAGGCCCTGTTAGGGTATATTTTTGGCCTCGATAATTTGGGACCGTTATTCGGAGGAAAGCCGACTTGACATTTACTAAAATGTCAGACAAATAGTCAAATTCTCACACACACAATTATATGATTACTTTTATCTTAAATTTCATGTTCATAAATTATTCAGCCAAATAAAAACTGGTTACTTCTTCTTCTTCACTTCCTCTTTTACCGCTGTGGGTGTCGAGGGAGATATAAGGTTCTGTTTCTAGCTCTTCTGGCTGCCTCGACCATAGGAACATCGTGCTGTTGTAGAGTTTCTCTGATGTTATCCTTCCATCTTGTTCTTGGTCTACCCCGTGCTCTACGTCCTTCTTCTCTTTCCATGTATGCTTTGTATGGTATCGTGTCACAAGGCATTCTCTCTAAGTGGGCAAACCATTTCACTTGCTGTCTTTGTATGTAATCCAGAATTGGTTCTGTGCCGACTTGTTCTCTTATGATCTCATTCCTGATCTTATCTTTTATGGTCACTCCTACAGCCCTTCTCAGACATCTCATTTCCGTGGTTACTAATTTTCTTTTATGGTTTGTTGTGAGTGACCATGTCTGGCACTGGTAGCACAGAGTTGGAATAAATATGCTTTCAATAAGATGTCTCTTTGTGCTCATTGGGATTGTCTTATGCTGTAAGAGGGGGGGGCTAGCTGTCCCAATACTTGGTTTGCTTTACTGCATCTATTGTCAATTTATCCAATTTCCCATCTTCGGTAAATGTAGTTCCCAGATATTTAAACTCAGATGCCTGTTTAATGCCTTTGTATTATATTGCTATGTTTAGATCTGTCTTCTTTTTTCCTATTGACATTACTTCTGTCTTTTCAGTGTTGATTCTCATATTATTTCTTTTACATTCTTCATTCATGGATGTTAGATGTTGCAAATAAACTGGTTACTACCATTCATATAATCAGTTATTTAATAATAATAGATATTTGGCTATCTTCCGAATAACGGCCCTAAATTATCGAGCCGGAAAATATACCCTAACAGGGCCTCAGTCACGTGTCGATTGCGCACTTCCGACGTCTTAAATTGCACGCTTCCGGCGAGAGTATCCCACACACCGCTAATGCGGCGTGGTTTGGGGCTAAACTACATGGCTGGGACTCACGAGCAGCAGCTACCGCATCTCCCTTCAATTTATTTGCTCATGAGACCTAGCCATCTAGTTTAGCCCCAATCCACGCCGCTCACGCTGCGTGAGGATAGTCTAGGCGGTGGCGGAAGTTGCCGGAAGTGTGCAATTGACACGTGATTGAGGCCCTGTTAGGGTATATTTTCCGGCTCGATAATTTAGGACCGTTATTCGGAGGATAGCAAATATTTTTTTATGGTGTTAACGTGAAAGGCTCACTTCAATTAACCCGTGTAACTTTGAATGTACTACTACTAACTGAATTACTTGTGTCTTCTTATTAGATTGATATTATCAATCCTATTTAACCATAAAATAAATAAATAAAAATAAATGTACTAATGACCACTAACATATATTATAGTTAGTTATAGTTACATACATTCTTATTATTAATAATGAATAATGTCAATAATGTACTATCTTACTTTTGTGAGAAAGCTAGTGAAAAGCTATCACTAACGAAAACATAAAATAATTTAGAACTAAAACTGCCAACGGTTTTGCAATGTTTGAAACGTTTAGTTAATGTTAAAGTTAACTAATTATTTTCTCGGCTCCTTCAGCCATCAGTAATAAAATTTCATTTACAAGTACAAGAACAATAATAATACATCATATCATTGACCAGCGATCGTGAACCGTTAGTTAGAGTAAAATAAAATGACAGGTTAGGAGTATTCGCAAAATTAACTCATAAAACTATGTGCGACTTCTCAACTGAAATATGTGACAACAGTGAGAATAATTTGCTTGTTCGGGTATCAAACTAGCCGAAGACAAAATGTTAGGTTCACACCGTACTTTCCTCCTTCTTGAACTTGCCTCTCTTAGCAGCAGGGAAGGTCACGTGATAATACAATTTCCGGTATCAACATCATCAGGTGCCTTGCTGACTGTCATGGGCGACCATGCCTCTCCACAATCTGCGTTCTCCTGCTGCATGTATTAGTTCATTTGATGAATGACCCACCTCCATACCATGCAACAAGACTGCCAAGAATCATCTCTTGTTGTTTTCCTCTATCCCTCCTTCTACAGATCTTTCCAGCAATCACAACATGTTCAATTTTCCTTCTCATAATATGACCGAAAAAAGGATGTCTCCTTCTGATGTCTGTGATTAGTTGTCTTCGAGCTCCCGCCTCTTTCAAAATCTCTCAGTTGTTCTTTTTGGCTGTCCAATATATTTTAAGCATTCTTCTGTAAAACCACATTTCTGAGACCTCAAGAAATTATTTGGCCTGCCTACCGATTGTCCAGAACTCACAGGCATATGTTAAAACTCGATGTATGTAGCCAGCAAGAATTTTTTTTCTAACCCTCAATGACAAATATATATTGCATAATATGTTCTTCGTTTTATAAAATGCAGTCTTTGCCTTTCATATTCTGTTTCTTATCTCAGTAATGCATCTTCCATCTGATGTTATCCATGTGCCCAGATACTGAAATTTATCTGTCAAGTATCATCTCTTGTTGTCTTCCTCTATCCCTCCTTCCCTCCTTCCACAGATCGTTCCAGTAATCACAACATGTTCAGTTTTCCATCTTCTTATAACACGACCGATGAGAGCGATGGCTGCGATGAGAATCATGGCGGCGGCAAACTGTGAGCAGCGTCATCTATGTCTTCTATACCAGTGTTTGGTCCTTTCCGTTTTTGAATAGGCGATGGCGATCCTGACTCTCAGCCATAAGCAGATGGAAAGGATACAGAACGAGGCTATGCGCATTATGCTTGGGTGTACAAGCGATACAGCATGGAGGGCTTGCGCTACCTTCTCGATTTTCCGACCATAGAAGACAGAATACATATTTCCCGAGCTCGTGCCTACCTCACAGTCAAGGCGGACCCACAACACACAACATCCATTACATAGTCAAATCAAGATGATAAAAGGCAGCAGGTTAAAAAGATGCAAATCGTGGATGGGTCAAGCCGAGGACATTATTTTACAGGTTGTTCACTTGAGGACATAGAACACGGCGAGGAGTGGGTGCAAGTGCCTTCAGAGTGATATACATCTTTTTCTGTTTGCATCGAACTAGACAGAAAATACAGACAACAGAGTCCGTCTGCTGTGGAAGCAGAAATTCAAGCCTTGATTTTCGAGAACACTTCAGAGGGTGATGCTGTCATTTACACAGATGGTTCTGTAATCCGCCACGATAGAAGCTCGTGGGTTTCACTGCTCGTTTGGAGGGAGAGTTGTGAAGGAAGATTCTGGAGCTTTTGCCGTAACTACAAGTAGTCTGACTATGGAGGTCATGGCTGTGACTAAAGCAGTAACATGGCTAGAGACACATACTTTCACTGGAGCATGCTTTTTCAGTGACTCGATCAGTATGCTCAAAAAGGTAGAGAAAGGCTGGGTCCGAAGGCAGTGGTTGGTGGCTCTACAGAATTCACAGCTAAAAAGGATTAGTTTCATTTTCGTGCCTGGAGATGTGGGAGGGGGGGGGGGGGTACAAGGAAACTAGCAGGCTGATAGGCTTGCAGATGAGGCTACTGTGAAACCCGAACAAGCCATGGACCAGGCTGATATACTGAATGCGCTAAGAGAGTTAAGACGTTTGCGTGAACCAACTGAGAACTGTAAATCTGCAACCATGGTCAGACTGCAAGAACAAATATGTTAAACTGGGTGTCGCCAAACAAGAACACTACTCGGGTACCCAAAGAAAAATAATAAACCAAAACAGAACTGGTGTCGTTAGCAGAAACACGCTGCGTGATTTACCGAGGAGTGGATCCGAGCACTTATGGACTGAGTGGTTCGACGTGCAATGAGGATAATCTGTCGACTAACTAACTTAAATTTATGTACTTGTCCCTAAATAACGCCATTTACTTTTATTACACATTTAGGAATAATTATATTCTTTGATACCACCATTACTTATGTTTTCCCATTATTAAAACTGAGGCCCCGTCCTCCACTTTCTACCTCCACATTGTCCATCATTTCCTGTAGTTCTTTCTGATTTATTGCTATCAAGACTGTGTCATCAGCATAACGCAATTTTTTTTTAAATATTGTGCCCACCAACCACAATTCCGGGCATATCAATTGAAGATCTCATTATATATTCACTGTATAGTAACAACAAATCAGGTGACAGTACACATCCTTGTCGTAACTCCCTCTTTATGTTCTGAAATGTACCTAAACAGTTGTTAATTCTTATAGCTGCTGTTTGCTGCCAATACATATTCTTTATTTTGTCGTAGATTTTTTCCATCAATTTTTAATTTTCCTTAGTCAAATGCTTTTGTATGGTCTATGAAGCCTAAGTACAAAAATCAGTCTTCATTTCTATAGCTCTTTCTGACAATGTATGCCAATTAAAAATACAAAAAGTAGAATTCTCAAGTGGTTATAACATTATCATTGTTCACTGTAGTAAAGAGTCAACAACAGATATACGGGATGGTCCCATAACCTCCCGTACTCATCTTCAGCAGCAGACGCAGTTTCATTTCCGCTGATACTAGATCCCGTGGTCATTTTTCGCCACGCTGTTCTTTTCAGTACCCTTCTTGGACGCCTTCGACAGAACATATGCAGCAAAAACACCACCTCTGCTTTTGTGCAGCCTCCACGGTGGACCCAAGAAGTAGAACAGGCATGGAAAGCAAAGCGAGCAGAATTTAAAAACAACAGAAAGTGCGAAAGACACCTCACAGGTTACAAGAGGATGTAGAGAAGTTAGAAAGCGAAAAGAAAGAGTAGAATAGTTCAGTCGGTGTGCAGCAGATGCACAAAAAAAAAAAAAATGCTAAATGGGAACATTTTATGAGTTATGAGTTAAATTATCTTCACAGCACTCCGGACACACTCATAAGCGCTCAGATTCCCCTCTCAACATATTCATCAGCGTCGTGCGGTTAACAGTACCAGTCCTATGTTGGTTAACAAGACTTCGTGTGCGTCCAGTGTGCTTCTCGTGCTTGGCTGTGCCGATCTTTACTCCCAATTTGCGTATTCTTAGAAGTGATGTAGACACATTTTATGAGCGAAATTGGAGGGAATAAATCAATGGCCAGGTTTTGGAAACTTAATAAACAGACGCAAAGGAAGGATCAGCCTATCGCAGCAGGCATTATATACACCGTTAATGGTATGCCAGTGACAACAGACAAAGTCAAAGGGAAGCATTTTTTTAAAGAGATTTGGAGCCCAAACTGATCATAATGATAGGGAATGTAGAAATTCAGTTAGAGATAATAGTAGTGTATAGTATTGAGGTTATGTATTATCTGAGGAGTTTTCCCCCAAGGCTTCTTGGTTTATATGTCTTAAAGAAGGGAAAAACTTAGCCTCCCACTTCTTGTTTTGGTGGAGGCTCTAGTTTTTTCTTCATTAGTGATTTGGTGAAAGGCCCGGTGGTTTGGTGGATGACTCGTGGTTTGTTGAAAACTTCTTTTTTCGTCTATGTCTCATTGGTGGGAGGCTCCTATTTTTGTGGGAGTTCGTTGTTTGTTGTCGGCTCGTTAAGGCTAGGTTTCAAAGCATCAAGGTTCGGTTTTTCCTTCTCTGCCTCATTGGTGGATGGCTCGATGGTCAGCTCAGATTTTGTTTTTTGATGGCGAGTTAATTTTATGGTATACATAAGGTTGTCTTAGATATTAAAGTTAATTACAAACTTTAAATGGTTTAGATTTTGAATATAAGGTAGGGGTAGATATTTATTCAATATTATGATGTTCTAATGTTGAAGCCACAATTATAAGAAGTTGAAAAAAAAAAATAATGAAAAATTTCAAAAATTTTAACAAATTCAAAGAACAAATTTAAACAATTTAAAAAAAAAAAAGTTTTAAAAAAAGTTAAAACAGTTAAAAAAGGATAAGTTCAAAAGTTTAGAAAAAAATTTCAAATGTTAAAAAATTTAACAGTTTTAAAAAGTTTAAAATTATTTTTAAAACTTAGGAAAAATTTAAAAATTTAGAAAGAACAAAAAAAATTAACCACTCACCCCCCCCCCCCCCCCCCCCCCCCCCCACCCCCCCCCCCCCCCCTTTTCCTAAAAAAAAATGAAAGCTGAGAAAGATGAAAGTTAAGCTTGTCATGAAGAACTAACTGTGGGAAAAAAAAAGTGGAAAAAGACAGCAAATAAGCAGGAAACTTCTCTTTGCTGTTAATTTTCTGTCTTCAGCCTATTGTTGGAGGTTCAGTGGCGGTGGCTAAGAGAGTTTGGTGCCTGTTCAAGATGGCAGGTTTATTTTATGCTGTATATAAGGTTGTCATGGGTATATTATTATGTAACTGAATTCCTGGTACTCCCGTGTCTTCTTCTTCTTCTTCTTCTTTCGTTCGCCTGAAATAAGTTGTCTATATCAGCAATTTTGTCTCTTATATAAATTTCACTGTTGTTGTTAATTTATTCAGTGGTCACGCCATATAAATCTCCCGTGTTAATGTCTGTTGTGTTTCATAAAATAGATATATACATAGAACCAGACGCACATAGAGATGGATCGACAGTTATAAATTTATACAAAGAAACAGTTATTCATACTTTATAACATATACAAAAGACGTATATAGAGACAGAAAGCTGTACATTTTTTACAAAGGAACAGTTATTCACACTGAATGATAGATACAAATATAGACACACAACAAGTGTTTGCATTTTAAATTCTTTTATTTATACTACATCAAAGTCGGCTTAGACATCTCTTAACTAGGGGTCAAGGGCTCCTAGCTGCTACATCTACATAAGTAATAGGTAGGTTGCTGTCTGTAATCTTAAAGTGCTGGATAACAAGATGCTGTGTATGTTCGTCTGTAGTGTTGCTGGTAAGGCTGTTCTCTTAAAATCATCAAAAGGTTCTGTAGTCGTATTTGTTGGCTAGTAGCAAGGACTGGTCACAGCTCCAGTCGATCAAACTCTCTCAGGATTCCAGTCTTTAGGTCAAACAATTGTTCAAATTCTAGGTAAAAGTCATCAAAAGGTGGGGAAACTGTAGATCGTATTCGTTGGACTCAAGTGGAATGTTGGTGTCCCTGTATAGACCGAGACTGAAACAGCTTTTAAGCCAGTGCTCATCGCTTTTGGTCATGCACACTCTATTGGCCGGGGCTGTAGATCTTCAGTGTATGTTTGGTGTCGGCAATAATACGATGGTTCGCACTCGCACTGTTTATAGACCCGCAAAGAGCTTGTAGTTTAAACTCGACAGATCCAGACTGGCTTTGTTTATTGAGGGCGAACGAGGCGAAATATGTAGGTAGTTGATCACAGTCTAAACCTTGTACGAGATGGGCTCATGAGCTATCTGGTAGGTAGCATAAACAGTTCTGATTGTGGCTTCTGTCTGCGCCATCGAGGAAATACCTCTTTTCAGCTGACGCCCCTAGCGGTTCCCCCAAGGCTTCAAGTTAAAGGTGTTCCCTGTCTGTTACGACTTTAAGGTACTTTTTCGCCTGTAACACCTTGTATCATTCATATATTGACGGCAGTGCAATTATGTACTGCATACATACAACTGGCATGCCCCATGTACATCCCGAAATGACTCACTTGGCTTTATCTTGCATGCGTCCAAGCTTCACTATTCGCCTGTTGGATAACGTGAACAGGCCAAACCATACTCCATCACTGAAATAATCAGTTGCTGACAGAGTGTGTAGAGTATTCTCTGTTCCATATCCGCCGTTGCCTTTACTTTTATCGCATTGAGTCCTTTTCTTATCTTCAACACTACCTCTTTCACATCATAATTGGATGACATGCTCATGTCAAAAGTTATACCAAGATATTTTAGTGAATTTTCTCTCTTTATGTTACTACCATTTATTGTGATGTTCGGAACATCGTCTCTAACAATTCTATTATTTAATGAAGACCGCAATACAGCTAGCTGCCTTATCTGGATTGGCGGTAGAACCTGTTTGATAACATTAACACCCTCCCCACCCTGTCCACCGCTGCCTGCAGTACTCTAGATGTTTATATACTATTTCTTCCCTGGCTGTAGACTAAAATATAGTCAGCAAAAATAAAATGCTTCCAATCCTCACTGCCTCTATTGCCCTTGATCATACCTATGTACAAAATAGGTTATTTACGTATCCTTTACAGGACGTTGCAGAACCAACCTCATCAGCTCCTGGCTGTTGTGTGGTTTCACTAGGCAAATTTACGTCTAGTAGTTTGCCATTGCTTTCTGTACAAAAGCACAGGCGAAATTTCGGACCCTGTGGGAGGCTAGGCGCGATACTACAGGGTTCAGAGCTCCACAAACACAGGCAAAAAGCAGTGTGACGTTCAAACAAGACTGCTGAAATCCACATAGCGATCCAGAGACAAACCTTCATGTCTCTAACGTGTACATTAGAACGGCATATCCAACCCTGTTATACTGAGTTCCGCCACCACTGTTTCATACATTTTCTGAAAACCCTCATATGTGTCATAAGTCAGGATAGTGACATTTGTCCAAGCCTCTTTTCTTCCAGATACTGGCTAATAAACAACATCTTGCCTCGAAAGCTGAAATATTTTGGTCATGTCAAGTGCCATGGTGGACCAGAACAAATAATAGCAGAAGGGATGGTACCAGGAAAGAGGGGCCTACCAACAAAAAGATGGACACAGGATTTAAGTGACTCCTTAAATATGAAAGTAGATAAGGTGGGAGAGCTGGCAGGAGACCGAGTTTCTTTTAAGCAAACCATGATGAGAGTGACGTTCTGCAAAAGACCTGCTACAAGATGATGATAATTTCTTGGCCGGTAGTTCCCTAACCCTCTAGGCAGTAGTTTATATATAATTCTCTAGGTATTCATGCAATTTTCCCGCCACTATCTTTTCTAGGATTTTATCAAAAGTATTTTTAACGTGATAATTCTATAACCATTTAATTTGGTGTGATATTTATTTTGTTTTAGATCCGACGCTGTTTCAATGTTGAGGTTGAAACACAACACAATTTCCCTTAGTTATTCCTCACCTCAACTTTGCATATGGCTTTATCTAACACCATCTGGCCCAAGTGGACTTTTTACTGATTTCTTCAGCATAATCTCTAGATCTGTTACTGTACTATGTTCTTATATGTCATATTCCTAGTTGTTCTAGCAAGATCATTAACAACAACCCTCCTAACGATTCTCTCTTTTTGGTCTGACTGCACTACAAATCTCTTCTGGAGAGCCTCCCGAACACCCCTTTCTCACTTTCCACTGTCAAGTCCTGGACGTTTTCAGAGTATACCGAACCAACTAGGGTGGGCCACTCATCTGCCTATGTAGTTTCCAGAACTTTCCCACTGACTGCCTCCATAATCTCCTTTGTGAACTGTTCTCATTTCACCTTTTTAGCATTTGTGGCGCACATCTTGAACTCTGAAGTCTTGACTTTTTTCCCTATATTCTACTGCTCTCTCCTCCTCTTGCGAGCTTGAAGGCATCAGTCGTACTCACATTTTTACAGCCGCCCTTTTTCTTTCCACTCTTGCTCCACCTCCGGAGTCCACCATAGTGACTGAACAAATCAGCAGCCTTTAATAAAATATTACAGTAAAATGAAACGATTAAAAAGAAAAAAAAAACAATCGCTGTTTGGTTGTATGCATGTTCGAACACATCTACAAATGAGCATTCCACATTCACATAAAAAAATAAAAATAAACACTCATTTATATAAATAACTTTAATTGTTAACAATCACACAGTTAATTATGTTTCTGGCTTCTCAATAAATGACATTTGTACAAGTAAATGCCACATCAATACAGAAATGACAGCTTATTCTCACACAACAAGAACACACCAATGACAAGTGCAAATCTAGTGACAGATAAATGCAACACTCACAAAACCACGAAGGCTGTATTTGCCCAAGGAGATCTTGGTTTCTCATTCAATAGAAAGAATTCTGGCCGGTCAACAAACACAAATGTTCACAGATGAGCATAAATAAATAAGGTGATGATAATCATCTTCTGAGTTTACATAAAATATGTTAATGACTCATTACTGCAACAAAGAACATATCATATGCATTTTTTGTCTAGAACTTGTTGCTGTATGTACACCCCCTTACAGTCTATCAGCCTGCTTATTACTACATACACCAAATGTCCTGGGAAAAATTCCATATGCTCTGTATTTATCACAAATGATGCCACTACACATTGGGCATTCCCATGTTCAGTCCTGCAATGCAACAGCCACTTCAAGGCACCTCTACTGATAGTTCCCTATGAGGATTTGGTTATAGTACCTCCTATCTCAGCCTCGAAGGTGACAAAGATGTGCTTCACCATGCTTTATTCCCAGATCACGCAATCATATCATTACCATTTAGCCCAGTCTGTACACTGTAGATGATATCTTCTCTGTCCGTGCTACTTCCCGCTTGCGTTGGTGCATTGCTTGCGAGTTAGTCCACTCGCTCCCCCGTGTGGGTTCCGGGGCCCTATTGTGGGGAAAACAAGAATAGACCCACTGCCTCCCCAAAAGCATGTCGTAAGAGTCGACTAACTGGGGAGCTTCCTTTGAAGTCGGAGTGCATCTGCCTGAGAGGCAAGGAACCAGCAGTCTGCATTCAATTGAATCAGATCTGTAAAACTGATGCACATGCAACACTCAGGTTCTGGAGCATGACTGCAGTTCAGAAGTGGACGAACAACCAGAACTTTACGCCAGAGTGTACAGCTGGTGAACACGAAGAAGAAGAAGAGAAGTCCACTCGCTTATTACGAGCTTTTAGGCCGGCAGGACCAAGTGTTTAGATCTAGGTGAGGGATGATAAATGATTTCTCAATTTGTTTTTAACTGAACCAAAGTACCACTTGCACACAGATACAATGTTACATCACAATATATGGTATGCATTACAAATCAATCTCCTATATTAACCATGCCCATGCATTGGCCAAAAGGTGCAGATATTGCAGCCTAGCTGTAAACCACAACAAATGTGCCAAATGCTTTTTTGATGGTTCAAGCAGAAGAAGACACCCTGAATGGCAATCCACCCAGACAAATCTCTGCTTCTCTGTTCAGTCTCCTACACAATTATAAAAAGAATGCCTACACTAGATGACATCACGCTGTACCCTGCTGTCTGAGGTCATCATGCTGTACCCTGCTTTCTGAGGTCATCATACTGTATCCTGCTGTCTGAGGTCATCATGCTGTACCCTGCTGTCTGAGGTCATCATGCTGTACCTTGCTGTCTGAAGTCATCATGCTGTACCCTGCTGTCTGAGGTCATCATGCTGTAACCTGTTGTCTGAGGTCATCATGCTGTAACCTGTTGTCTGAGGTCATCATGCTGTACCCTGCTGTCTGAGGTCATCATGCTGTACCTTGCTGTCTGAAGTCATCATGCTGTACCCTGCTGTCTGAGGTCATCATGCTGTACCCTGCTGTCTGAGGTCATCATGCTGTATCCTGCTGTCTGAGGTCATCATGCTGTATCCTGCTGTCTGAGGTCATCATGCTGTACCCTGCTGTCTGAGGTCATGATACTGTATCCTGCTGTCTGAGGTCATCATGCTGTATCCTGCTGTCTGAGGTCATCATGCTGTACCCTGCTGTCTGAGGTCATCATACTGTACCCTGCTGTCTGAGGTCATTATGCTGTACCCAGCTGTCTGAGGTCATCATGCTATACCCTGCTGTCTGAGGTCATTATGCTGTACTCTGCTGTCTGAGGTTATCATGGGATTTGTGCCTGAGAAACATGTGGTGTAAATTAACTAGATAACTCTGGAATTCCTTGTATTAGCCTGACTGCAGTCTCCCCCATATTTTCACACAAATGTCAGAAGGTTAAAACCTATGGCGCCCTAGCCGACAAGGAAACCTGCAAGTCACTAAAAAAAAAAAAAAAAAAAGGCCCCCTCCCCTTCAATTTATAACAGCAAAAGAAAAGAAGCAATAAACACAAAGGAGCAGAGACTTGACTGCATCCATCCCCTGTGTTGTAGGAAATTATTTCTGTTGACATTTCTATGTTGGGATCGATGCCACAATAAGTCATAATGACATAACAAATTCTTAAAAAAAAAAAAAGACCAAAACAAAGAGCATGTTCACCCGAAAAATTCTTTTAAATGCTATTTCTTTAGTCAACATAATCATACCCAGGGCATTAACATATGAAGCAGTCCCAAACGTCTTTTACAAGCATAGTGGCAACTGCCCAAAGCATAAAGCCAAACAACCCAGAAATGCCGGCACTCAGCCAGTGACATGGTTAACAGACATGCACTCAGAAAGATCAAGTCACTGGCTTCATTCACGAAGAGAATCATCCAACACTGAGATATTCAATGTATATTCTTCTTCTTCTTCTTCTCTTCCACCTTGTACCTCATCGAAGTGTCGGGGGGAGATGTAATGTTCGTTGATGAGCTCTGTCAAGAGCACTATTAAGACTGATGTTCATATATACATAGATAAATAAATATATCATGTGAAAAACAAACAGGCAAGTTCTTCATCTAATAAGGTTGTAATATTATATAAGAGAGACCTGAGTTGATTCATTTCAGTAGTTATTATATTTGCCTAGTCTAAAGTCTTCACAAATTTTTGTTTACATGTTTATGTTTATTAACTGATACGAGCAGGAGTAAGTGATATATACAGTATTAATTTGGGTCAGGTACAGAAAATCAAGTATCTAGGCACACGGACAACATCAGATGGAAGGTGTATCAGAGAGATAAAGAACATAAGACAGGGGAAAAACCCGATATTTTATGATATGAAGAATCATGTAACAGGTCCTTCGCAGAACGTCGCTCTCATAATCGTCTGTATGAAAGAAACTCGATCTCTTGTTAGCTCTGCCGCCTCATGTACTTTCATGTTCAAGGAGTTACCTATGTCCTGTGCCTATCTTTGTGTTGGTCGGCCCCTGCCCCTCCTTCCTGGTACCATACCTTCTGCTATTAGTTTTTCCATTTCTGCCATTATGCTTAATATGACCAAAATAGTTCAGCATCCAAGACAAGATGCTGTTTATTCAGATCTTCTAAAATAACAGTATTTCTTCTCAGTGAAGAATATCTTATGCAATAAATCCTTGTCAATAGAGGCTGCAAAAGTAATTCTCCCATTTTATACAGAACCAGATTTAACAATGTGTTTTGAATCATTGGATAGTAATTATGCAATTCAACAATTCCATGAGGTTTTAGAGATTTATTTCTAGTAAAAAAGCTGAAAAATTCTTCAGATTGTTTGTTTTAGTATCCAGAAGCTGAACAGATGTTGTTACCCAATAGGCTCGGTATTATGGATCGTCGTTTTCCTCCTTTCGTAATGATTTCATTGTAAATGCCGTAAATCTGGGAGAAAATGAAAAGGCTTTCCTGCCTACCCCGAGAGATTGAAACCGGACCACAAGGAGTACGTCACCCGATCTCCGCTAAAAACATGAGACACTGTTTAGCCAATTCCGCTAGAGAGCCGGGCATTCTTCAGATAGCCAAAGTGACTAGTCCAGATGTCTGAACAGATGCTGAGACACAATAACAACATGGCACAATCAGCATCGTGTTTTCCTCCTACATTATGAGAAGAGAAAATCTGTATCACGTGACAACCAGAAAGATTTATGAAAAGAGCAATATAAGGGAACAATGAGAGAAGATTCTTCAGATTTCTTTATCAAGGCATGAAACAGCCATCATACAAACTAAAACATGAGACACTGTGGAGCAAGATCCCTGCACAGCTGGCAAGACACCTGATGATGTATAATATATATGTTTATTACCAGACAGTTATAATTGTCTTAGTGCTTTACTAATATCAGTGACAAATGTTAATGATAATATGTTTTGCTTTGTATGGCTTATAGTTAGAGCATTTTTCTGTGTATGGTGTGTTTGTCCTTTAGTGCTTCCACGCTAATTTCTCTCATGCCTTTGTTTGTTTAATCATTTAAAGAAAAATGAACAAGCTCAAACTGTCATTGGCACTGAGAGTTAACACTTTTTAAATGAACTGTTGTGTTGAGGTCATTAGAGTTCATGCACATACTCATGAAAACATGGTCATGTCCAGTGAGTGTAAATGTATACAAATATGTACATGGCACCACACATAAATTAGATCATTAAAAAAAAAAATCAAGAGATTAGGAAAACTGATAAAACGATCAGCCCTCCTGGCTGCACAGATCACTATACAATAATTGTTGTGTGCACATCTCTTGATAAGATATTAAACATGCACTGATTTCCAACATAATGCTGTAATCTTTTTTTTTTTTTTTTGGCTGTTCAGCAAGGCATATCACATATTCATGAACACACATATAAACATCATTATATATCATACAGTGGAGGCACTAGCCAAGAAGCTAAGACATGAGAATTACCTGTCAACTGTTTGAAGATTTGTGTTTATATAAAAAAAAAAAAAAAAATATAAGAGAAATGATGGAAAGTTACTTCAGTTATGATCTGTGAGTGGTGTACATTGTTGATACATAACGCAGGATAATGAAATATGGCTACAGCATGTAGCACTCTCTCTGTTCATCCTTTATCCCAACAATGCAGTACCAGACCTCCAGTGATTGCCCCTCAAGCCCTTCTATCATTCACTGTCTCATGCAGCCCCACTGCTTGTTGGTCTCATACTATTCATCATTATCTCCCATTCTTTCCACCATGTGCAGTTAGGTCTCTCTCCACATTTTTGCTTTGTAGATTCCCAAGAAAGAACTTCCTCATAATTTTATTAACATGCTGCCTTGTTTATGATTGGACAGATTATACAGCTCAAGGTTTCTATTGGATGAGGCAGCCAGTCTCATGCCAACCCTCCTAAGTCACCTCTTATGACATGCATGGTTGGGCACAGTATTAACTATTCTCCAGCAACATACAGATGGGCATGTGGTTTAGAGATATAGAACATGGACATGTGTTTAGCAAGATGTCAATGAGAGTATCTGGAGCACATTAACTATAGTGATCATACGGCATTTGATGTTCATTGCCAATGTAAGTAAGGTCAAGTTAAGGACATTTCTCAGGCCATTTGTGCACTGGCCATATGGAATTAACTTTTTATAAACCAACTGACACTTGATGGGTCAACACAATCATGGCCATCTTTATTTCCCTGGACATTTCCTGGTACCTTCTATAACTATCATGTAGAACAAAATATTCATCTTCTAGTATAAGAGAGGTATGTGATTGTCGTTGATCAAACAATGGTATTTTATTGTTATCAGTTTAACAGTCAGTCAATTATTGTTGTTGTTTTTAAATTTTGTCTACAAAGGACTGACAATTTTTAAATCTATGCAAGAGATGTATAATTTTTTGTTTTGTTTGGGGTCTCAAGGTAAGAATACAAAACCTTTTGTAGTATATAAAAAAATGTCACACTAACAATGTCTATGAAGGAATGAAGACTACAACATTATATATTTAAACTCTAAGCGGACAATAAAAATAACAACTTAAACAACTTATGGATGTGAAGAAGAGAATCTGAGCTTTTGAACTGAAGTGCTACAGAAACATTCATAGAATATCATGGACCAAGAAGAGGACAATTGTGGACATCCTGCAAAACTGTGAACACCAAGGAGAACTGGCTCATACACAGCATCTTTACTTGAGTATTTTGGACATGGTGGTTTAGAGAGAACGACAATGAAAGATGTGGTTACCGGAAAACGAGACAGAGGCCGATCAGTGTGAAAGGTGGATACAGGATATTAAAGACGCATTGACTGTGAAAGCATCCAGGGCTGTAGAATAAGCTAGAAAATGTGAGACTTTCAGGTGTGCGGTAAAGACAGCAATGTTCTGTAAAGGAAAGGCTGAATGACCGATTGATTGATGAAGGAATGACTTTGTTACTTGTGTCTATGTTCAGGGTATATTTAGAGCTGAACTGACAGCAGCTGCGTGCAAACAAAGGCCAACAACAGACAATGTTTGTGAAAAGTGTACACGTCTGCTGGCACTACATCATCTCAATAACAAGCCACATGTTTTTTCTGTTGGCCAATAAACATCACTAGATGTTTCTTTACAGGTAACATGTTTATAATACCTATACAAACAGCAATAACAAGCAATTCAAACATGAAATCATAAGTAATCAAACACACGCACACACACACAATAGTTTCCACAGATATTTTAAAAACATAAAGATATGTTACAATATATTTATGCTGCCTATGCATCTCAGTGTGAGGAAGTTGTTTTTCTGTACAACAGATATTGAACTAGTTACATACATACATGTGATGAGGTGACAAGATTCATGGCATGAGATCTTAAGTTACTTGTGCTGATACACCATTATTTATTATAAAATGACATACTACATGGTTGTATATAAACACTGCCAACAACAACAATAACAAAATTGTAAGCTCCTAACATGCCATTAAAATATGTTTCAAACAGGCCATTTGGGAGATCTACTGGCACATAATACATGATCTAGTCAGCATTCTGCCTGTTGCCCTTGCTTTTTGTGTGGACAAATATGCACAGACAAATGTAGGTTTTTGTGGCTTTGAAGAAAATCTGGCTACTGTGACAGCGAACCCAAGATGAAAGTGCACAGAACTAGATAAAAAGCAAAGCTAGACAGAAAACTGAAAACAAATCTTTAAATTAAAAAAAAGCTGATTTAAAATAAAATAATGAAATAAATCTGAGCACAATTAAAATGTAAGTCTTTATTTTCACAAACTAAAACCATTCAATTCATGTAAATGAATAGGTGAATGAAGATCTGACACCAGTGGATTTGGCAAATTCCCACAAAAGCTGCACCCCCTTCACCAGTTAAGAATTCTTGACAGGGTGTCACAAACCAACACAGGTGTTCATTAGCCATGTATCGTTTTACTAGGCAATTTTAGGCTTAGCAGTTTGCTAATGTTTCTTAATGACTGACTCTTAAACTACTTGCAAAATCAAAGCAAACCAGCATGAGGCTAAATTGCCAGTAGCTGAATTGAACCTGATATCTGTGCATGATAAAACTGTGCTCATAACCCCCAAGTCACAGATGCCAAGAGTAGCCGAGCTAACCAGCAGTTTATATGCTGATGGCTCCAGTGGGCAACTCTGCCTGTTGAGATAAATTCCTCTACTCACTAACTAGTGTATCAGTCTCATCAGGTTTGAATACTTTTGTCTCTTCTGCTGCACTATCTGCCTGAAAGCAGAAATCCTTTATCAAGTCTGATTTATCATCAAGTAGCTAGCTGATCAGAGAAGCAATGTGTCCTAGTTGAAAATGGATGACACTCTCCAGACCTCAGCTGGATTAATCCACTCTGTATGTGGCACAAGGAAGTAAACAGTACAGGACCAATGTATCAAGCTTTTGGTACTAAGTATATAATTGTGTATATAACTGTCATTTAATGTGTGAAGTAGCAAGTATCAGCCATCTTTACTTCCCTACTCTTTTCCTGATACCCGTTTCTGGCTCCTAGAAGCCTACAGGAATTCAGACAATCTTCTTGGTAGGAATTCAGCCTTTGATCACAGCTGACAGATAAATGTTCTAGCCTCTTTGCTACAATAACTTCCTAGCTTTTGACATCCTTTTCTTGACAACTTTTGTATTAATAATTATCTGTTAAAATAGTCCAAGAACATGCGCAGATATATTTCTTGCTGCTTTCTTCAACCCCCCCCCCCCCCCCCCCCCCCCCCCCCTCTTTCCCCTTTAATCTCAACAATTTCCAAAAACATTAAAAATTTTCCTTTTGTCATACTGTGGTCAAAATGTTGAACACCTCCTCCTGTTGTTTGTATTAAGTTTTCTTTGAGCCTGGTCGCTTGTAAAGCATTTATTATTTATTTTGACTGTTCACATTTGAAACATTTTTTCCCTGTTAATTACAACTTTGTGGATCCAAGGGCTTTTCATGCTTGCTCTATTAAGTAGGAGAGATTTCCCTTTTACCTCTCCTTTGATTGAAATACAAAATTAGACCTCCTTTAAAATATGATAGGAAGTACAATGTCAAGTAAGTAATGAAAAAGCAAATTAAAATGTCACTGTAGTTATTATGTCAATCACCAACAAGGCACTTTAAAACAATACAGGTGGAGCTACAAACAAGTCAACTTTAAGATGCAATCAAATAGTTATTGACAAGTGAGCTATCAGATCAAGTGAATAGTTATTTACAAGGGTTGTGTGAGTCACAACCAAACAGTTATTTACAAGGGTTGTGTGAGTCACAACCAAACAGTTATTTACAAGGGTTGTATCAGTCACAACCAAACAGTTATCAACAAGTGAGCTTTCAGGCAAATACATCATCACAGAGTGACAGGTTAAGTTATAGAAATGCAGGTATGCTAAAGCAAGTAAGTCACCAAAAGCCACAACAAACTTATAGTAAACCACCCACAGACAGATCTAATACCATAATATACAAATAGTTACAAATAAACTGTCTTTAGTTAGCAATGTTGTTAAGGCCAGTGGGTGTTGAGCCTGAAGAGTTAGAGCTGCATGCCTCCTAGTACAGCTGCCACAAACTGTGCAGGTAAAGATGTTTATTTTTGCCCCCAAGAGAACTACGTTCCATCACATAACTAAGGACACATAGCAGGGTGTCACGACACAGAGCCAAGAACTGTAATCCTCTAGATTAGTGGCTCCCAATTATAAAAGTCACATAGGCCCTCTTATTTTCAACGGTCTGTAAGAGACACACACATTTAAGAACTTTTTAAAAAAAAAAAAGAATATTTTAGAATCTTAAAAAAAAAATTAAAAAGGCTGTGGTTTGTTTGTTTGTTTATTTTTTAAAAATTTATATTAAAGCCTCTAAAATTGGTTCTGCAGACTTCAAAATGAGAACTAATGCTCTAGATTATACACACATTTAAGCGAAATACTAGACGTAAACACAGTATATTTTACCATATTTAGATAAATTAAGAAAACATCAACAATAAATACAGACAAGACTAAAACCAGGAACATACAGTGAAGTTAGAGATTACATAACGGATCCTCGTGTGGGTTCTGAGGCTCAGTCTGGGAGGAAAGGGGGGAAGGGGGGGGGGGGGGACAAGAATACTCACTGTCCCTAACAAGCATATCATAAAATCAGGGGTGTTTCCTTCCAGTAAAAATGCATCTGCCTGGGAATCAAGGAACCAACAGTCTGCAAACACATAAGCCAGATCTGTAAAATGGATGTGCACATAAAATTCAAGTTCTGGAACAAGATTAAAGTCCAGAGGTGATCAAACAACCTGAACTTAACCCAGAGTTTACAGCTGGTGAATGTAAGGAGAAGAAGAAGAAGCGGAGGAAGAAAATGCAAACCCTCACCCTTTCTGGGCTAATTTTAGTAATAATATATGTTAAGAATTAATGGGCCAATTTTAGTAATAATATATGTTAAGAATTACTGGGCCAATTTTAGTAATAATGTATGTTAAGAATTACTGGGCCAATTTTAGTAATAATATATGTTAAGAATTACTGGGCCAATTTTAGTAATAATATATGTTAAGAATTACTGGGCCAATTTTAGTAATAATATATGTTAAGAATTACTGGGCCACTTTTAGTAATAATGTATGTTAAGAATTACTGGGCCAATTTTAGTAATAATAAATGTTAAGAATTACTAGGCCAATTTTAGAAATAATTTATGTTAAGAATTACTGGGCCAATTTTGGTAATAATATATGTTAAGAATTACTGGGCCAATTTTAGTAATAATATATGTTAAGAATTACTGGGCCAATTTTAGAAATAATTTATGTTAAGAATTACTGGGCCAATTTTAGTAATAATATATGTTAAGAATTACTGGGCCAATTTTAGTAATAATATATGTTAAGAATTACTGGGCCACTTTTAGTAATAATGTATGTTAAGAATTACTGGGCCAATTTTAGTAATAATATATGTTAAGAATTACTGGGCCAATTTTAGAAATAATTTATGTTAAGAATTACTGGGCCAATTTTGGTAATAATATATGTTAAGAATTACTGGGCCAATTTTAGTAATAATATATGTTAAGAATTACTGGGCCAATTTTAGAAATAATTTACGTTAAGAATTACTGGGCCAATTTTAGTAATAATAATTGTTAAGAATTAATTATATCAAACCTTGACAGGTTTAAGAAGAAGAATTCTAGTGAAATTTCATATTGATTTGTCTAATAATGTCCACCAACTGCTTTATTTTGTAACTGTTAACTCAGATGTTGAACATACAACAGCTAAAGTGACAGGTTAGATGTGTTCTTTAACTGAGTATAATCCAATGGGAATGTTCAACTGTTAGCTAACATGTGTGACCAAAACTGAAACAAAACTACATTGTCAGTGAAGTTTATTTTAGTCAGTCAGTTACTTCAAAAGTTGATGACAAAATAGCAGATTACAATATATGGACATAAAAGCAGATTACTTTGTTGAGAAGAAAAGAATGCAAATTATGACTAGAAATCTAGATAAAATAAAGACTCAAGGAATTAAAAGCAAAAGCTTTAACCTGTCTTTTTCAAATAATAAAATAACAGGAAATAAAAATAGTAGCTTAAAAGCAGAAATAACATAATCTTAGAAAAAATTTAATTTAACATTACATAAAAGTCAAAATAAACTAAAACCATTTACGTTCACTTTTATCTCCTTTGCTTGTTGAGTTTCTTAGTCATATTTTGCATCTCTCATGTTAAATTTCTGTAAATCATTAAATACTGGTTTAGAAAAACATGCTGTGGTAGAACTATTGTGATGATAACCGTCAACCGGAGCCGTGTGCAGAATTTCAGCTGTAGCTTGTCAAAGATCAGCACATTCATGTCTTGTGATATTGGGAAAATTGGGATGGCGTATGGCTCTGTTTTCATTCTTCTCCCATGGTCTATGACACATGATGAGCTAAAACTGTATTCACTATTTAGCTGTGGAAATACTCAGTCCCAACATAAACTGTAGAGATGCCAGGTTCAGCATTTGGCAAATGATCTTCTACCATGATGTCAAACACACTGGGTACATGCTGCTAGTCCTACATATGTACAGATGAATCAGCGTCCCGTGTTGTGGTCAATAAAACACCTGCTGCCTTTACTTTTCAGAAACTCCATTGTGACCTTGGTCGATCAGGTAGGCCACATTTGTTTAAATAATAATAATTCTCACCTGGACAGAATTGAACACTTGACCACCAGGCTGCCCAGTATTGATGTGGTGATGAAATACTGCTAGAACTGATATCACATAACTATACAGTAATATCAGCAAACACCATCTGAGATTGTGGTGACCCAGACTCCGGTGACCATGTAAGAAGGTGAACCATGACTACATATGTTTATCGGCATAGCATTTGTTGATGATAATAACAGTGATTTATTTTGACAGTTTGTCTTTTTTTCCGCTGACTGATACAGAACTTCTCACAGTCAACTAAATTTAGTGCAAAATATCTTTGTTCAACATATGTATCACATAAACATCAATTTCCTATTTTTAAAATCTGTATTCCAAGCTGACGATATTTGAGTCTCTGCATGAAGTATGAGAGACTGAAATCTGGACTGGTATCTGCCCTATAGTCAATATCCTAGATTCGATGTGTTACTGAAGTCATAAATATCTTCACTGCTGTGCACCGCGCCAGACGTTCTCTGTGGTGGTGGTGCTGCATCTGCTAGTCTCAACATTTCATCTCGAATCATTTCCTCCTCGTCTTCCGGTTCAAAATCATCCTCATAATTCCTGGAAATTTCAAGGAAAAGTTTGTAAATTAAATAATTCTAAGAAACTCACAATACTGAAGAATAAAGAGATAATGAGAGAATGATGCCAATTCATAAGACATGAAACAGAACATTAATGTTCAAAATATTCTTAATTCTACACAGGTCTTGGGTAGTGAGCAGTGACTGTTTTTGCACCACTATGTGGTGAACTGATATATAACAAGACAGCTGGACCACACACACTATGTGGTGAACTGATATATAACAAGACAGCTGGACCACACTATGTGGTGAACTGATATATAACAAGACAGCTGGACCACACACACTATGTGGTGAACTGATATATAACAAGACAGCTGGACCACACTATGTGGTGAACTGATATATAACAAGACAGCTGGACCACACACACTATGTGGTGAACTGATATATAACAAGACAGCTGGACCACACACACTATGTGGTGAACTGATATATAACAAGACAGTTGGACCACACTGATATATAAACAAGACAGTTGGACCACACTATGTGGTGAACTGATATATAACAAGACAGTTGGACCACACTATGTGGTGAACTGATATATAACAAGACAGCTGGACCACACTATGTGGTGAACTGATATATAACAAGACAGCTGGACCACACACACTATGTGGTGAACTGATATATAACAAGACAGTTGGACCACACACACTATGTGGTGAACTGATATATAACAAGACAGCTGGACCACACACACTATGTGGTGAACTGATATATAACAAGACAGCTGGACCACCACACTATGTGGTGAACTGATATATAACAAGACAGCTGGACCACACTATGTGGTGAACTGATATATAACAAGACAGTTGGACCACACTATGTGGTGAACTGATATATAACAAGACAGCTGGACCACACTATGTGGTGAACTGATATATAACAAGACAGCTGGACCACACTATGTGGTGAACTGATATATAACAAGACAGCTGGACCACACTATGTGGTGAACTGATATATAACAAGACAGCTGGACCACACTATGTGGTGAACTGATATATAACAAGACAGCTGGACCACACTATGTGGTGAACTGATATATAACAAGACAGCTGGACCACACTATGTGGTGAACTGATATATAACAAGACAGCTGGACCACACTATGTGGTGAACTGATATATAACAAGACAGCTGGACCACACACTATGTGGTGAACTGATATATAACAAGACAGCTGGACCACACACACTATGTGGTGAACTGATATATAACAAGACAGCTGGACCACACTATATGTGGTGAACTGATATATAACAAGACAGCTGGACCACACACACTATGTGGTGAACTGATATATAACAAGACAGCTGGACCACACTATGTGGTGAACTGATATATAACAAGACACTATGTGGTGAACTGATATATAACAAGACAGCTGGACCACACTATGTGGTGAACTGATATATAACAACACAGCTGGACCACACACACTATGTGGTGAACTGATATATAACAAGACAGCTGGACCACACACACTATGTGGTGAACTGATATATAACAAGACAGCTGGACCACACTATGTGGTGAACTGATATATAACAAGACAGCTGGACCACACACACTATGTGGTGAACTGATATATAACAAGACAGCTGGACCACACTATGTGGTGAACTGATATATAACAAGACAGCTGGACCACACTATGTGGTGAACTGATATATAACAAGACAGTTGGACCACACTATGTGGTGAACTGATATATAACAAGACAGCTGGACCACACTATGTGGTGAACTGATATATAACAAGAGAGTTGGACCACACTATGTGGTGAACTGATACATAACAAGACAGCTGGACCACACTATGTGGTGAACTGATATATAACAAGACAGCTGGACCACACTATGTGGTGAACTGATATATAACAAGACAGCTGGACCACACTATGTGGTGCACTGATATATAACAAGACAGCTGGACCACACTATGTGGTGAACTGATATATAACAAGACAGTTGGACCACACTATGTGGTGAACTGATATATAACAAGACAGCTGGACCACACTATGTGGTGAACTGATATATAACAAGACAGCTGGACCACACACACTATGTGGTGAACTGATATATAACAAGACAGTTGGACCACACTATGTGGTGAACTGATATATAACAAGACAGCTGGACCACACACACTATGTGGTGAACTGATATATAACAAGACAGTTGGACCACACTATGTGGTGAACTGATATATAACAAGACAGTTGGACCACACTATGTGGTGAACTGATATATAACAAGACAGCTGGAGCACACTATGTGGTGAACTGATATATAACAAGACAGCTGGAGCACACTATGTGGTGAACTGATATATAACAAGACAGCTGGACCACACACACTATGTGGTGAACTGATATATAACAAGACAGTTGGACCACACTATGTGGTGAACTGATATATAACAAGACAGCTGGACCACACACACTATGTGGTGAACTGATATATAACAAGACAGCTGGACCACACTATGTGGTGAACTGATATATAACAAGACAGCTGGACCACACACACTATGTGGTGAACTGATATATAACAAGACAGCTGGACCACACTATGTGGTGAACTGATATATAACAAGAGAGTTGGACCACACTATGTGGTGAACTGATATATAACAAGACAGCTGGAGCACACTATGTGGTGAACTGATATATAACAAGACAGCTGGACCACACCATGTGGTGAACTGATATATAACAAGACAGCTGGACCACACTATGTGGTGAACTGATATATAACAAGACAGCTGGACCACACTATGTGGTGAACTGATATATAACAAGACAGCTGGAGCACACTATTTGGTGAACTGATATATAACAAGACAGCTGGACCACACACACTATGTGGTGAACTGATATATAACAAGACAGTTGGACCACACTATGTGGTGAACTGATATATAACAAGACAGCTGGACCACACACACTATGTGGTGAACTGATATATAACAAGACAGCTGGACCACACTATGTGGTGAACTGATATATAACAAGACAGCTGGACCACACACACTATGTGGTGAACTGATATATAACAAGACAGCTGGACCACACTATGTGGTGAACTGATATATAACAAGAGAGTTGGACCACACTATGTGGTGAACTGATATATAACAAGACAGCTGGACCACACTATGTGGTGAACTGATATATAACAAGACAGTTGGACCACACTATGTGGTGAACTGATATATAACAAGACAGCTGGACCACACTATGTGGTGAACTGATATATAACAAGACAGCTGGACCACACTATGTGGTGAACTGATATATAACAAGACACCTGGACCACACTATGTGGTGAACTGATATATAACAAGACAGCTGGACCACACTATGTGGTGAACTGATATATAACAAGACAGCTGGACCACACTATGTGGTGAACTGATATATAACAAGACAGCTGGACCACACTATGTGGTGAACTGATATATAACAAGACAGCTGGACCACACTATGTGGTGAACTGATATATAACAAGACAGCTGGACCACACACACTATGTGGTGAACTGATATATAACAAGACAGCTGGACCACACTATGTCGTGAACTGATATATAACAAGACAGCTGGACCACACACACTATGTGGTGAACTGATATATAACAAGACAGTTGGACCACACTATGTGGTGAACTGATATATAACAAGACAGCTGAACCACACACACTATGTGGTGAACTGATATATAACAAGACAGCTGGACCACACTATGTGGTGAACTGATATATAACAACACAGCTGGACCACACACACTATGTGGTGAACTGATATATAACAAGACAGCTGGACCACACACACTATGTGGTGAACTGATATATAACAAGACAGCTAGACCACACTATGTGGTGAACTGATATATAACAAGACAGCTGGACCACACACACTATGTGGTGAACTGATATATAACAAGACAGCTGGACCACACTATGTGGTGAACTGATATATAACAAGACAGCTGGACCACACTATGTGGTGAACTGATATATAACAAGACAGTTGGACCACACTATGTGGTGAACTGATATATAACAAGACAGCTGGACCACACTATGTGGTGAACTGATATATAACAAGAGAGTTGGACCACACTATGTGGTGAACTGATACATAACAAGACAGCTGGACCACACTATGTGGTGAACTGATATATAACAAGACAGCTGGACCACACTATGTGGTGAACTGATATATAACAAGACAGCTGGACCACACTATGTGGTGAACTGATATATAACAAGACAGCTGGACCACACTATGTGGTGAACTGATATATAACAAGACAGTTGGACCACACTATGTGGTGAACTGATATATAACAAGACAGCTGGACCACCACACTATGTGGTGAACTGATATATAACAAGACAGCTGGACCACACACACTATGTGGTGAACTGATATATAACAAGACAGTTGGACCACACTATGTGGTGAACTGATATATAACAAGACAGCTGGACCACACACACTATGTGGTGAACTGATATATAACAAGACAGTTGGACCACACTATGTGGTGAACTGATATATAACAAGACAGCTGGACCACACTATGTGGTGAACTGATATATAACAAGACAGCTGGACCACACACACTATGTGGTGAACTGATATATAACAAGACAGCTGGACCACACACACTATGTGGTGAACTGATATATAACAAGACAGCTGGACCACACTATGTGGTGAACTGATATATAACAAGACAGCTGGACCACACACACTATGTGGTGAACTGATATATAACAAGACAGCTGGACCACACTATGTGGTGAACTGATATATAACAAGACAGTTGGACCACACTATGTGGTGAACTGATATATAACAAGACAGCTGGACCACACTATGTGGTGAACTGATATATAACAAGACAGCTGGACCACACTATAAGGTGAACTGATATATAACAAGACAGTTGGACCACACTATGTGGTGAACTGATATATAACAAGACAGCTGGACCACACTATGTGGTGAACTGATATATAACAAGACAGCTGGACCACACCATGTGGTGAACTGATATATAACAAGACAGCTGGACCACACTATGTGGTGAACTGATATATAACAAGACAGCTGGACCACACTATGTGGTGAACTGATATATAACAAGACAGCTGGAGCACACTATGTGGTGAACTGATATATAACAAGACAGCTGGAGCACACTATGTGGTGAACTGATATATAACAAGACAGCTGGACCACACACACTATGTGGTGAACTGATATATAACAAGACAGTTGGACCACACTATGTGGTGAACTGATATATAACAAGACAGCTGGACCACACACACTATGTGGTGAACTGATATATAACAAGACAGCTGGACCACACTATGTGGTGAACTGATATATAACAAGACAGCTGGACCACACACACTATGTGGTGAACTGATATATAACAAGACAGCTGGACCACACTATGTGGTGAACTGATATATAACAAGAGAGTTGGACCACACTATGTGGTGAACTGATATATAACAAGACAGCTGGACCACACTATGTGGTGAACTGATATATAACAAGACAGTTGGACCACACTATGTGGTGAACTGATATATAACAAGACAGCTGGACCACACTATGTGGTGAACTGATATATAACAAGACAGTTGGACCACACTATGTGGTGAACTGATATATAACAAGACAGCTGGACCACACACACTATGTGGTGAACTGATATATAACAAGACAGTTGGACCACACTATGTGGTGAACTGATATATAACAAGACAGCTGGACCACACACACTATGTGGTGAACTGATATATAACAAGACAGCTGGACCACACTATGTGGTGAACTGATATATAACAAGACAGCTGGACCACACTATGTGGTGAACTGATATATAACAAGACAGCTGGACCACACACACTATGTGGTGAACTGATATATAACAAGACAGCTGGACCACACTATGTGGTGAACTGATATATAACAAGACAGCTGGACCACACACACTATGTGGTGAACTGATATATAACAAGACAGCTGGACCACACACACTATGTGGTGAACTGATATATAACAAGACAGCTGGACCACACTATGTGGTGAACTGATGTATAACAAGACAGTTGGACCACACTATGTGGTGAACTGATATATAACAAGACAGCTGGAGCACACTATGTGGTGAACTGATATATAACAAGACAGCTGGACCACACTATGTGGTGAACTGATATATAACAAGACAGTTGGACCACACTATGTGGTGAACTGATATATAACAAGACAGCTGGACCAAGGTCACTGCCAGAAAGAAAGAAATCATTTCTGTCTGTGACACCTGTGTGCATGTGTACTAGACTGGGTACATACATAAGTCAACGCAGGTGAAAGGGCACAATTATATAAGTTTCAGATGAAAGAATTATTAAGTTAATTCATCGACAGACTATCCTCATTGCACATCAGACGAGTCCATAAGCGCTCAGATCCCATCTTCAGTATATCCCTCAGTGTGTGGCGATCGGTAACACCCACCATTATGACAGCAAATACGTCAAATCCGCCGCACACTGATGAACACATTTCCAAGTTCCAGCTCAGATGCACAAAACTCCATAGCACTGGCGAAAATCTTAAAAACAAAAATGGACTTTCTTTGCTACTTTTGCATCCTACTAACTATAAACAATGCATGAATTTCCTTCTCTTTATTATAATTAGTGGCAGTTGGAAAACACAACAATGACCACTGCCATCTTGCCCCCGTATCTCCTCAGATAAAAGAATGTAAGGATTAAATCTGGAGTCCTAAGAAAGCACCCACTGTCTCCAACAAGCATGCCATACAAAGGGACTAATTAGGAATGTTTCCCTCACAGTTGCAATGCATCTGCTTGACGGGCAAGGAAGCAACAGTCTGCATAGAAATAAATAAGATGGTAAAAGGGATGTGCAGTCAAAACTTTAGTTCTGGAATAAGAATACATTTCATAAGTGGACACCCCCGTGTGGGTTCCGGGGCCCCATTGTGGGGAAAACAAGAATAGACCCACTGCCTCCCCAAAAGCATGTCGTAAGAGTCGACTAATTGGGGAGCTTCCTTTGAAGTCGGAGTGCATCTGCTGGAGAGGCAAGGAACCAACAGTCTGTATTCAAGAGAATGAGATCTGTAAAACTGATGCACACGCAACACTCAGGTTCTGGAGCAGGACTGCAGTTCAGTAGTGGACGAGCAACCAGAACCTTCCGCCAGAGTTTACAGCTGGTGAACGCGAAGAAGAAGAAGAAGATAAGTGGACGAACAACCAGAAAGTTCTGGAATAAGAATACATTTCATAAGTGGATGAACAACCAGAAAGTACTGGAATAAGAATACATTTCATAAGTAGAGGAACAACCAGAAAGTTCTGGAATAAGAATACATTTCATAAGTGGACGAACAACCAGAAAGTTCTGGAATAAGAACAAAGTTCAGAAGTGGACGAACAACCAGAAAGTTGTGGAATAAGAATAAAGTTCAGAAGTGGACGAACAACCAGTATTTTCTGCCGGAGTTTACAACCGGTGAATACTAAGAAGAAGAAGAAGAAGAAAAAGAAGAGGAAGAATGCTCTAGGATGGAAAATTCCGATTTGGACAAACTGATGACTTATCTTACCCATCATCCATATCTGCATTTCCTTCATCAGCTACCAGATTGTCATATTCTATTTCTGCATATCTATTCCAGTCACTGGTTTCTGTTGGTTCTGAATTTGGATCCTGGTTTTGAGGGGCAAAGACAATTTTTAAAAATATATTAAACTTAAAAAAGAAAACAGATTTTAATGAAATTATATCTATATGCATACATACATACATATATACGTACGTATGTACATACATACATACATACATACATACATACATACATACATACATACATACATACATACATACATACATACATACATACATACATACATACATACATACATACATACATACATATATATATATATACATACATACATCATCATCATGTAGCAGGTCCTTTGCTGAACGTCGCTCTCATAACAGTCTGCCTGAAAAAACTCTGTCTCTCGCCAGTTCTACTGCCTCAAGCACATTCACACTCAAGGAATCACTATATTATGTGCCCATCTTCGTGTCGGTCGGCCCCTGCTCCTTCTTCCTGGTACCATGCCTTCTGCTATATTTATTTCCAATCGGTCGTGGCGCTTGATATGACCAAAATATTTCAGCTTTTGAGAAAGGATGCTGTTTATTGGCCAAACTACCTTGATGTTCAGATCTTTTAAGATGTCAGTATTTCTCCTCTTCTTTGTCCAAGATATTCTGAGAATCTTTCTATAGCATTTCAGATCAAAAGCCCATATTCTCTTTCTTAAGGACTGAGAGATAGTCCACGACTCACATCAGTATGTAGCCACAGGGAAGATGCATGCTCTCAAAATTCTAATTTTGATCTCCTTGCTAGTGCTTAACCATAAACTTTTAAGGCTGTTCAATCTTTGCATTGCTATGGCCATCCTCCTTTTAATTTCTATTGAACAGTCTCCATTTATTATAGAGATTAGATATTCAAAGTTTGTGACATTTTCAAATTCTTCATCATTTATTGTTATTTTGGGGGGACAGCCAGTTTTATCTGTGGACATCATTTTCGTTTTCTTTAAATTCAAGAACAGATTTTGATCTTTACTGTGCTTTTGGACAGACACTATTAAATTTTCTATTCCCTTTACACTGTATGAAAGGAGGACTGTGTCATCTGTGTAGCGGAGTTCTGGAATAGGGTTGCCACCAATTTTGAGCGGATCATAACTGTCACAAGTCTGGTCATTTTTGACATTTCTCATTATATTTTCTGCATAAATATTGAATAGGTATGGTGAGAGAATGCACCCCTGCCTCACCCCTTTTTGCACCTCAAACCAGTCTGATGTTTCACCAGCTGTTCTGATGGCTGCCTGTTGTTCATGATACATACAAACATTGTTCTTATTATTTTAACCTGATGCTTGTAATGAGTCCTTAATATAATTATTTATTTAAAAAATGGTGGTACCCATTCATTCATTTTCTTTCTCTGTCTCTCTCTCTCTCTCGCATCCGCATACACATGCCTGACAGATCTCAAATAATACAGGGTATTTTACCTAATTTTTAAATTTTTTTCATCAAAACTCTAGCTATTAGACACCAAGGCATGGAAAAATAAAAGTCTGCACTTGTTTTAAAGAAAACCTGTTGACATAATCAAATTTCTTTTCATGACTATTATTTCTACCATGCAGAAGAAACAGCTACTGAGACGCAGGCCAGTGTGGTATAATTACTTAAGTTTTGCAAGAAACTTTAAAAAAAAAAAAAAAGAAGAATGACAACAGAATTGACAAACATAATGAACAACACACTCAACACAGCACAGCCAATCACACATTATTATACATTTGTCTGTACAAATATTAAAAGCATTCTGGCTACAGCACAGTCTAACAGAGAACAAGATGGATACATTTTTACACAAACAATTACAGTAAACTAAGATATATATATTTTTCACTTAACAGAGAAAATGTTTGTTCACAACACTAAACTTCACATGTATGCAGGACCAATGACAGCCCTCTGCTGGTATGTGACCTATGTGCTTAAGACACATACAGACTTACCCTAGCATTAGCAAAGGGATCTCGCTGTTCATGATCCAGGAATTTGTCAAGGTTAAAGAAAGTGTCAAAGAAAATATTTGTCATTTTGCAAGCTTTTAGATCGCTGAGAGTTATCTTCCCTTCCTGTTTTGGACCCACCATGTCCATCATCTGAAAAGTTAAATTTTGATCATTAACTTCCTTACCCTTAACACTCCCTTACCTTAAATACTCCCTTACCTTCAATACTCTTTTACCCTTAACACCCCCAAACAGAAATATCTACAAGTTAGTTATTTAATCAACCAATTACCTTCACCGCACACTGGAAAAGAGCATAAACACTTGGATAACATCTTCAGTACATCTTTCAGAGTGTGGCGACTGACCAAACCCATCCTGTATTGGTTTACTATTCTTCCTTGGCTACCTGTATAGTGTTCATGTCTGGCAATACATCTTTTGACGTGAAGTTCTGGTAGTCTTTTCTAATGCTGCCTGTTCATCGTCATCTTCTGAATCCCCTACCAGTAGTGTCTCCTTGGCAGCACTGGGAGCATCAGCCTGGTCGGATGTTTGTCTGACACCTACCATGGCCCCACTAGCAAGCCAAACCACTAATTCATTCTTCATGTCAGTATTCATACCTTTACTTAAATATGTCACACTTATATATATATATATATTACAAAGAAGAAATTAAGTCTATTTTGTGAAGCATATAAAGCTTTATTTCAGCATCAAACCTCAAAAAGGCGGTTGGCATGTTGTGATTGATGATGTAGCAGCTTTCGATTCAAGGTTTCAGCAAATCTGAAATTAGCCACCTTGTCTGACATCCCTGTTAAAGATGAAGTTTGTCTATCCCCCGCCCCCCCCCCCCCCCTTTTCACTTTTTAAATGGAGCCCCAGGTAGGAACACATAAAGAGAACAATTTGTGATCCATTGCTTGATGAGCAGTAATGGCTACTGTCATTCTGTGTTGATGTAAAAGCTGTTTAATGTCATCAGTCCATCTTCATCTTCTCCTAGGGTGACCTCTTGATTTCACTTCAGATCTGTTCATGTGTAGCTCCAGCACTGGTAGTTGTTCTGGCTGTATTCTTGCTAGATGACCAAACCATTCGATATTCTGTTTCTGAAGGAGATTTTAGCATGGTGTTTTTCCTGTCTGTCTCATCATATCATTACTAACTTTATTTCAGAGGACTGAGTTGGTGGCTTTTCTCTGGCATCTCATTTCACAGGTGTTAAATAAAGAGTAATAATTTGCACAAAATGGAGCACTAAACTTTTTATTCTACTATGGTTTTATACGCTTTTGACCCCCAGCCTAAAATGTGGAGCATCTTTTTGCTGATTAACTGACATGATAAAGTCAGCGTCAACAAAACAACCAGCCTGTAAATGTACAAGTCATTGAAGATTTGCACAGTACAATACTGGCCTATATTGTCACGGTGGAACAAGTAGCAAACTATGCTATGTAAAAATATCATGCCATTTAATAATGCTACACATATGTGATAGATCAGTCATGTAGCATGTGTGTACAAGGAACACATAACGAAAGACCGCTGTAAGTGAGCAATCAAGTATGTCAGAAAGAAACAACCACCACCCAATGACATCTCCAAGAAACTACACACATACAACACAAAACGGACAGACTGGTGTCTTCAAGTAACTATGCAAATACAAAACATACCTGACACACTGTGTCTTCAAACGGAAGCCTTTCAATGCCCAAGGTCTCCATCTTATTCATCTGCTCTTCATGAAAGTACTCCATTTCATACATGGATATGACACCATCTCCATCCAAATCCATACAGCGGAACCAGTACTCGATGCTGGAAGGAGAACAGTAGCCCACCCCGACAATGTTAGTTAAGAACAGTTAACAGTAAACAAGACATGTGGACTTATCTATAGAAAGAAATTATGAGATCATGCACTGAAGATGGAAGCCAGAGAGTGGAGATACACTCCCTAACATATCATCATCCCATGAGAGTCAGATTCCACTTATCTGATAGACCGTTGATTCAGGATATTTATTGTATGTTATGTTATTGCAAACAACATCTCTACACCCTGGGAATTCTGATGACTGTGGCTTTATGAAGTTGAATATGATATCTTCAAATGCAATAAATGTTGATATTAGCTGTGTTCCTGCTTCTTCTCCCTTGTATTAGTGATTTACTTGCCATTCGATCCACACATTCATTGCCTTTCACACATTCATACTGAGGTGTGTAGATCCAGTCATCAAGAACACAAAAGAATGTTACAGGTCACCATATATTCTAGACAATACATTTAAAAATACTGAGTGTGACTGACATCAGACAAGAAGATACAGGACACAGAAATGTCTGGTCTCTCCACATAGAACATCAGAAACTTACACCATCTGTTCCACAAGTTACAGATAAGAACTGCTGAGGAAATTGATGACATTACCATACAATTAATTAATTAACAACAAACATTTCTTGCAAGTTACCAGCATAGGAAAAGCAGAGCAAACTCCAGTTCCATCCCAGAACAACTTGAAAATGACTGCTGCTTTCACTAAATAAATTCAGACTGACTGATGATTGACATTTCCTAGCTTGCCTACAAGTTGTTCTCGTTTATGAACACTTCCAGATACATTTTCAACTACTAGAAAACCATAGCCTGACAGACATTACTGATGTAAACAGAATGTACGCTCAATCAAAACCTAGAGGATCTTGGCTGAACAAAAACTTTATTTTCAAAGTATCACAAATGGAGCACTCAGACCCGTCTCACAATTAGCCTTCCAAACACTAACTTTCATACAGAAATTGTATTTTATCAATGGACATTACCAATTTACTTCACTGAAATTGCTGATGATTATATTTGCTAACATATTAAGCAGCAGAGGGAGAGTACAAGATTATCCTATCAACGTACCTCGTTGGATGCCTTTTGTCTTCTTCTGCTAACAAGAACCACACAAATTCCTTGTAACTCATTTTTCCTTCGTGAAACTCTGGTCCCCTGGACACAACAAAATTATTAATAAAAGTCAAGCAGCATTCTTAAAAAATCAAACATTTCTGAGAGCAATCCATTCTTCTCTCTTTGTCGGTTCAATAGTGCCTTTTCTGGTGTTTTCAACACAGATGAAGCTTGCATGTAGCATGGGATTCTCATGGATGCTTGCATGTAGTATGGGATTCTGATGGATGCTTGCATGTAGCATGGGATACTGATAGATGCTTGCATGTAGCATGGGATTCTGATGGATGCTTGCATGTAGCATGGGATTCTGATGGATGCTTGCATGTAGCATAGGATTCTGATGGGTGCTTGCATGTAGCATGGGATTCTGATGGATGCTTGCATGTAGCATGGGATTCTGATGGATGCTTGCATGTAGCATGGGATTCTGATGGATGCTTGCATGTAGCATGGGATACTGATAGATGCTTGCATGTAGCATGGAATTCTGTTGGATGCTTGCATGTAGCATGGGATTCTGATGGATGCTTGCATGTAGCATGGGATTCTGATGGATGCTTGCATGTAGCATGGAATTCTGATGGATGCTTGCATGTAGCATGGGATACTGATGGATGCTTGCATGTAGCATGGGATTCTGTTGGATGCTTGCATGTAGCATGGGATTCTGTTGGATGCTTGCATGTAGCATGGGATTCTGATGGATGCTTGCATGTAGCATGGGATACTGATGGATGCTTGCATGTAGCATGGGATTCTGATGGATGCTTGCATGTAGCATGGGATTCTGATTGATGCTTGCATGTAGCATGGGATTCTGATGGATGCTTGCATGTAGCATGGGATTCTGATGGATGCTTGCATTTAGCATGGAATTCTGATGGATGCTTGCATGTAGCATGGGATACTGATGGATGCTTGCATGTAGCATGGGATACTGATGGATGCTTGCATGTAGCATGGGATACTGATGGATGCTTGCATGTAGCATGGGATACTGATGGATGCTTGCATGTAGCATGGGATACTGATGGATGCTTGCATGTAGCATGGAATTCTGATGGATGCTTGCATGTAGCATGGGATTCTGATGGATGCTTGCATGTAGCATGGGATTCTGATGGATGCTTGCATGTAGCATGGGATTCTGATGGATGCTTGCATGTAGCATGGGATTCTGATGGATGCTTGCGTGTAGCATGGAATTCTGATGCACCAAGGCCAGAGGTGAATGTTTGCATGTACTACTACACATCTGATATGGTTGAGTGAGCTCATTATCCACTGGCATGAAAGGTGGACAAGAGTAACATGGGTATGACCTTTCAGGTCCTGGGTTTAGGGCAGTCACCATTTGGGCATGGTCTACTGGTGAGGCTGTGTGTGATAGGACAGAATGTTAATTATATTAGAGCCTTTCCTAAATGGATTCTGGGACTTCTGGGGCTCCATTATGGGGAAAACAAGAACAGACCCACTGCCTCCCCAATAAGCAGTCGACTAATTAGGAGTTTCCTTTGAAGTCGGAGTGCATCTGCCTGAAAGGCAGGAAAGCAACAGACTGTTTACCAATAAGTCAAATCTGTCAAATGGAAGTGCATGCAACAATCAATTTCTGGAACAAGATTAGAGCCCAGAAGTGGAAGAACAAGCAGAACTTTCTGTCAAAGTTAACAGTCAGTGATTGTAAAGAAAAAGAAATTAGGTTATTGCAACAAAAATAAACTTCTCTCCTACCCACAAGATATTCATTTCAAACACTTAATAAACACTAGAGTCTTCATGTGAAGGAACAAAAATGTATCTTACCTAGTTACTGCCCCTGAGAAGATTCTGTCAACAAGGCGTGAACTGAGTGCTGGAGGGAAAAGACAAAGACATTGAATAGTAGTCATTAGGTTTTACCCCCCCCCCCCCCCCCCCCTCCTTCTTGCATGATTTCAAACACACTGCTAGTCCCACATTTGTACAGTAAAAAGTAAAGGACCCTTTTCCATGCATTTAGGCTATAGGGCATATAGGGCTAGACCTATATTTTATAGACCAATCGGCACAAGATGGGTGATAGGGTCAGCATCACACCAGCCGCCTTTACTTCCCGGGACTGCACCCAGTACCCACTCAAAGCTGGGTTGACCTGGGAGCCAAGGTCATTTTTGAAAAAAGTCCGGCCCTGCCAGGAAGCACACCCACAACTTTCCGATCCGCGGTGTCTAGCCGCTCCACAATAGCGACTCCCACATTTGTACAGATCTGCACCATTTAGATGAGGATCACCTGTAGAGAGGTCCCAGAAACCCCGTTCAACCGTTATGTTGTATGAGGGCCCATGGCAGCAGCCAGGGTGGGTTTTAAAATAATGAAAAATGGTATTCTACATGAGGATGATGAATATAGACAACAAATAGAGATACTCACAAGTTTAACCATCGAATGTTATACTTAGTTTGCAGTGTACAAGTATTGAAAACTGTCTGATTTATTTGTAAAAGTTCTATATACTGTCACTTGAATCTGTTAAAACCTGAGATAAAGTTACCTGTGTGCTCAGAATAAACTAGAACTGCTCACTTCGAGACAACATGACAATAGGGTTTAAAACTAGCCATGGTGCTCTAAGATCTCTAAATGGATTCCCCAGCTTCTCTGACTTGCCTAGCAGTGGAAGAAATGTAGTACTTTACATCTTCAAGTCTAACAGCCTACATGTTAAATCCCCCATAAGGTTGATTGTTTCTTCAAACAAACAGCTCCAGAGTGACCTAAACTAACTAAATACAATTCTGTTAGAGATACAAGGCAGTCTGAGTGAGATTGATTAAAGTGCCTCTGTCTATGTAAAGCATGAGTCCATAACCATATCCCCAATATTCAAGGGTAATGGGAACTGTGTTGTCTACATTATTATATTATTAATATCATCACTACTCCCACTGATGCTTATATATATATATAAAACAGATATAAATTTATTAACAATTCAGTGTTATTTATACTTGTTTGCAGATGACTAAAATATCATATGCACACAAGAAAAAAGCCTTCAACATTAATTAAAAGCCTTTCATAGTTTGAGCACAGCTAAAAAAATAAATAAATAATAACAGTTGTTAAATGAAATAAACAAAGTGGAATTTTTCAGCCAGATGAAAAGATGTCAAGACATGTTAGCAAAACCATACTCCAGGGACAAGATGATGAAGGCAGGCAAGTAACAAGTAAACAGTGGAAACAGAGGATAATATCAAGCAATAGATAAACAGAAGTCTCAGAATGCACAACCAGGGCGAGAAATAGAGAATGCAGGAGATCCAGTAATGTCAACTGTTACTGTGGAGATGGCATCAAACTGATTGAAAAAAAGTTAACAAATATATTATGAAAGGGTTGGTATTGCAGAAGAAGAGTCAATCAAACATATCTTGACTAGGATTACAAAAAGGTGCAGTTACACATGAGAGATATAAAATATAACTAAACAGCAGAAGCACAATTATTCACTCTACAGGCAGCTACACTTTAAATACAACCTCTAGAGAAAGGGCTACACACAGTCAATGAGTGGAGACTACACACAGTCAATGAGTGGGGACTACACACAGTCAATGAGTGGGAACTACACACAGTCAATGAGTGGGGACTACACACAGTCAATGAGTGGGGACTACACACAGTCAATGAGTGGGGACTACACACAGTCAATGAGTGGGGACTACACACAGTCAATGAGTGGGAACTACACACAATCAATGAGTGGGAACTACACACAGTCAATGAGTGGGGGCTACACACAGTCAATGAATGGGGACTACACACAGTCAATGAGTGGGGACTACACACAGTCAATGAGTCGGAACTACACACAGTCAATGAGTGGGGACTACACACAATCAATGAGTGGGAACTACACACAGTCAATGAGTGGGGGCTACACACAGTCAATGAATGGTGCTAAACACAGTCAATGAGGGGGACTCATGAATGTTTCAGTGCTGGTCTCCCATGTTACATGGTTGGACTTGTGAGAAAGCATGGTGCAATTCATGTCCTCCCATTGTTGCGATGTGCAGGTAATGATAAAACTCTGTACTACTGGTATTTGGGTTCTGCTTGCTTCACTGTTGTGTCACTGCTCCACTGGTGTGCAAGTGCCCCACTGTTGTATGAATGCCCCACAGTTGTGTGAGCAACCCACAGTTGTGTGAGTGCCCCACTGTTGTATGAATGCCCCACAGTTGTGTGAGTGCCCCACTGTTGTAAGAATGCCCCACAGTTGTGTGAGTGCACCACAGTTGTGTGAATGCCCCACAGTTGTGTAAATGCCCCACAGTTGTATGAATGCCCCACAGTTGTGTAAGCGCCCCACAGTTGTGTGAGTGCCCCACAGTTGTATGAATGCCCCACAGTTGTGTGAGCACCCCACAGTTGTGTGAGTGCCCCACAATTGTGTGAATGCCCCACTGTTGTGTGAGTGCCTCACAGTTGTGTGAGTGCCCTACAGTTGTGTCAGCACCCTACAGTTGTGTGAGTGCTCCACAGTTGTGTGAGCACCCCACAGTTGTGTGAGTGCCTCACAGTTGTGTGAGTACCCCACAATTGGGTGAATGCCCCACTGTTGTATGACTGCTGCACTGTTGTGTGACTGCTGCACTGTTGTGTAAGTGCCCCACAGTTGTGTGAGTGCCCCACTGTTGTGTGAGTGCTCCACAGTTGTGTGAGTGCCCCACAACTGTGTGAGCGCCCCACAATTTTGTAAATGCCTCACTACTGTGTGAGTGTTTCACTTCTGTGTGCTTGTCTGATTGTTGTGAGAGTGTCTCCATAGTCAGCATACCTCCCTGTTGTGTTTCCCTCATTTATTCTATCAGGGGACTAGCCACTGTTGTTGTTACCTTTGTTGTGTCTGCTACTGAAATGTTGAATGCATACAGAATGAAACCATGTGGGTAATTCTGGAATGTTCAAGAGGTACCCCGGTAGTATGTATGCAATATATATTTTCACTTGCTTCTATTGCAGATGGGCTCAAAGTTCTGCAGGCAAAGTCATATCTCAGAGTAGATGCAGACAAGAAGCACCTCCTGCATGAAGCCCTAGGTAGAGCTAAGGGTTACAGACTGAATAAAGGAAGGTCATGGATGGCACAAGCTGAAGACACAATTAGACATGTATGCAGGCTTGATAAATTTGGGTGAGGAGACGAGTGGATCAAATTGAGCAAGGTTGTGAATGTTCTTGCAGCTTGTGCTGTAGAATCAGAAATTTAACAAATAATTCATGATAATTCCCACCCAGGTGATGTTATTATCTATAAAGATGTCTCTGTGTTGAGAGGCAGATGAAGTGCATAGGGTTCATAGCAAAAGCGAATCAACGTCGCTTAGTGCAACAAAGCCTGGTACATGATACCATGTCTAGTTTGAGAATGGAGGTGGAGGCAGTTACTGCTGCCTTCTGCTGGACCGAGAATCAGCTGTACACACATGCCGTGATTGACACTAACTCACAGAGTATGTTGAGAAAAGTGGAGACAGGTACACTCAGTGCAGAGTGGCAAGCATCGCTTTAGAGGTCCCAGGTAGTTAGCCTCATTTGGATATTTTCTCTAGATCATGCTGGTGTGTTGGGAAATGAGCAGGTAGATAGACTGGCCAGTTCTGGACCACTTGGTGGTGAACTGATGTATGACAAGCTAGATGTTGTCAGGGCCCTTTAGATAGAAGTCGGAGAACAGTGAGGAGGCACATACAGATCCTGAAAGTCTGAGGAGAATGGTGCTGCAGGGAGTTACCAGGGGATCTGACCGACGCTCAACACTCAAGGGAAAGGCGAGACGGATGTAAAATCAGGCAGTTACTGAAAATGGGGAGCGGGCGCTTATGGAAGTATTCCGAGTGCTGTGATATTGATTCTTAATTCATCATTCTAATGAAATGTTTTTTAATTTAATGTATATAACAAATAAATATAACAAATAAGTCCACAATAAACAAGCCTATATAAACACTCCAAAGCAGACACAGAAGGACTAGGAACGGTTCACACACAGCAAGGAATGACTATAGAATCTGCAATTTCACAGTTACAAAACAAATAGGGGTTGGATGTATGTCTTACCATGGTCATTGTGCCGAGATAAATCATTTTTGTCAATAAATAAGTCATGGTCTTTGTCCAGTTCCCAGAACTTGCAGTAGATGACATAAAAATGTTCGTAAGAAAAATAATCTTTGATCTGGTTGATGTCATCTTCCTCTTCCAGTCTGGCCAGTGTCTGAAAGTGCAGAAGTTCACTGCTGTTTGTATGTGCAAACATAAAATTAAATGGGTTTCAGTAAGAGCTATTTGGAGTTACTGACATAAGGGTATAAGACAGAACAAGAAGCCAGAGAGAGAGAGATAAAGACAGTTGAATGAATGAATGAGCGAATAAACAAACTTTATTTTCAAAGAAGAGGGAAGGGGAGGGAAGGGGAAATGCAGAAAGAAGGAGACAAGTCAACAGACAGGCAGACATAAATATTAAATTATTTAAACCCTAAATTGCCACATTTGATACATTATTGTTTGTCGGATTAGGTGTATCTAGAGAATAATTCTTCTTCTTCTTCAGCATTCCGATCCCTTGAGGTTCACTGCTGCATTTATCACTGGCCTCAATTCATCTCTCTGGTTAGCCTTCTCTTTCCAGTTGGTAACACCAAGTGTTTGCAGGTCTGTCTGGATATTATCTCTCCATCGTCTTCTTAGTCTCCCTCGTGGTCTACGACCATTCATCTCCCTGGTGTATACAGTTTACTTCTCTATCATCTGACATTCTTTCAATATGTCCCAACCATTTTTGTCTATTAGCTCTCATGATGCCAGTGATCAGTGATGATTTAAACAGATAATGAATTTCATTGTTGCTTTTCACCCTCCATTCACCGCTGTTTGCATCTTTGATGGGTCCAAAGATTCGTCGTAAGATTGTGTTTTCAAAAACCTGTAATAATGCTTCATCTCTTTTAGTAGTGCTCTAAGTTTAAGAGCCATATAACATGACTGATCTTATCAATGATTTATATATTTTGATTTTGGTGTTGCGAGGCAGACACTTTGACTTTAGCAGATGTTGAAGGGTAAAGTATACTTTATTTCCAGATTGTATTCTAGATCGTATTTCTTCTCTCAGCATGTTGGAGCAGTTGAAGTTTGCACCCTATTACTTATATATATCTAGCGAATAATAAATACAAATATTATGTGGCTATAAATTAGTTGTTATTTCAACTCTAAAACAGGTTTTGAAGGTTTCTGATAACTGTGTCCTACAATTCTGTCTTTATTCACTCTCTTTAAATTCACTTCCATTTTTTAATCCACTGATCTGCTCTTTATGAGCATTTATCTGGTCTTCATATTTCTTGTTCTATCTGGGTTGTGTTTGTGAATGGTGTTTTGGTGTTGAGTTTGTATGTATTGTTTGTTGGTGGCTAGTGGTTGTGTTTATGTGTATGTGTTGTGCTGGTGAGAGTACATATGTCCATGTCTATTGTATCTGTGTGTGTTGCCTGTGTGTATGTCATGTCTGTGTGTACATGACATGACTTTTTTCTCTGAGTATGTGGTGTTGGGATTGTTTGTGCATGCATGTGTGTGTGCTGTGTCTACGTGTATGTGTTTTGTCTGTGATTGTGTGTATGTCTGTTGATGCCGTGAGTGTCTCAACAATGTGTGCGCTTCTGTGTGTGTAAGAGTGTTGTGAGTGTCTGTAATGTGTGAGTATCTTTGCACATATATTTAAAGGTATGAATTTGTCATCCATGCCTTTGTATTTTTAATTTACATTTATACAATGAACGTTGATAGATGAAATAATATGCTTTAAAAATTGTGAGTGTCTCATCAATGTGTGCACTTCCATGAGTGTAACAGTGTTGTGTTCGTGTGCTTGTGAGTGTCTGTGATGTATGAGTATCTTTGCACATATATTTGAAGGTGTGCATTTGCCATCCATGCCTTTGTTTTTTAAATTTACATTTATACAATGAATGTTGTTATATAAACATAATATACTTGATATGTAAAATGCAACTGCCGAATGAAAGATGAATGCTAGGAAGGGCCAAAGGTAAGATGGGTCTGCATGCCCAATTTGTAACCCTTTGAAAATAAAGTTTGTTCGTTCACTCCTTTTCCTACTATTTTCCCTCTTGTACTTTTCTGGTGCTTTGTCATGTCTTAGAATGTACATTTCACTATTGTATCTTTATATGAAATTGTAGTCAGTCAGATTCTGAGTTCCATGCAGCCAGAATCCTGAATTCTTCATCATCATCAAGTGTCGTGCTGTCTGGCATGGCAAATCAGGCCTTTCCACATTTAGCAATCTCCAACAGCAAGTTTGAAATCTCAGCTTTGATGACGACGGTCACCCAGTTATTCTCTAGTTTTGATCCTACCTGCAAAAAATTGGACTTGCGAAGTTCTGGCACAGTAATCTTGCCGGTCCATGACCGGTTGACACAAAACATGACTCGAGATATGACCTGGAGATTAGAAAATAGAAAATGGCAGTTTTTATATCAAAGCCGAAAGAGCTGCAAGGTTTGCTAACAAATGCAGTAATACAGTTGGCTTCAAATTAAAACCTTAAAAATTTGAAAGAAATTATAATAACCATGCTAGTGTTTGTAACCTGTTAATATTGTTGTTAAAGATGTCAAGAGTGTTAAGAACGTGACATCATGGTGCAGATGAACATGGTGAGGTCACAATGACAGTTTAGAGATGGCCACCTCATTTTCACATGTGCCAACAAGAAGCAGCCTTCTATAATCCATTTTGTGATCAGTGAAAGAGTTAAACTGATAGAAATTAATCAGCGAATGAAGGTGCAGTATGGTGATGCATGCCTGTCACTCCACCAAGTGTATGAGTGGAGCAGGAAGCTTCAAAACAGCGTGACTTTCTTTATGCAGGACTGTGCTTTTACTGTAGGTATAACTTTATTATTGTAGCCCAGTGCTTGTTACTGTAATACAGTAAATTCTTCTGTAGCAAACTGAATGTCATGTAGCACACTGTTTCTATAACACAGAGGATGTTCCTGTAGCACAGTGAATGGTATGTAGCACACTGTTCCTATAACATAGAGGATGTTCCTGTAGCACAGTGAATGGTATGTAGCACACTGTTCCTATAACACAGAGGATGTTCCTGTAGCACAGTGAATGGTACGTAGCACACTGTTCCTATAACATAGAGGATGTTCCTGTAGCACAGTGAATGGTATGTAGCACACTGTTTCTATAACACAGAGGATGTTCCTGTAGCACAGTGAATGGTATGTAGCACACTGTCCCTGTAACATACAGAATGTTCCTACAGCACAGTAAATGTCCTTGTAGCACAGTGAATATTCCTACAGCACAGTAAATGCCCCGGTAGCATACTGAATGTTTCTACAGCACAGTAAATGTCCAAGTAGCACAGCGAATGTTTTTTGTAGCCACACTGTCCCTGTAACATAGTGAATGTTCCTGTAGCAAAGTGAATATTCCTTCAGCACAGTAAATGTCCTCAAGCACAGCGAATGTTCCTATGGCACAGTAAATGTCCTTGTGACACAGTGAATGTTTCTGTAGCACACTTTTCCTGTAACATAGTAAATGTTTCTACAGCACAGTGAATGTTTCCACAGCACATTGAATGTTTCTACAGCACAGTAAATTTTCTAGTAGAACAGTGAATGTTCCTACAGCACACAGTAAATGTCCTAGTAAAATAGTGAATGCTTCTGTAGCACACTGTCCCTATAACATAGTGAATGTTCCTTTAGCACACTGAATGTTCCTACAGTAAATGTCCTTGAAGCACAGTGAATGTTCCTAAAGTTAGTTGTGTATCCTTTACAGGACGTTGCAGAACCAACCCTAGCATTGTTTGGATGTTGTGATTTTTGTAGGCAAATTTTAGGTTTAGTAGTTTTCTAATGCTTTCTGAACTGTCAGCTCTCAGTGCCACTGTCAAAACCAATGCAAGACAAATTGTTCGCAGCTAGGATTTAACCCAACACCCTGGCATTAAGAAGCGCATTTGCAACATCAAAGCAACAGATGCAGAATGTTCGTACAGCATATTAAATGCCCTTGTATCATAGTGAAACTTCCTAGAGCACATTAAATGCCCTTGTGGCACAGTGAAACTTCATACAGCACATCAAATGCCCTTGTAGCACAGTAAATGTCCTTGTAGCACAGAGAAACTTCCTACAGCACAGTAAATGTCCTTGTAGCACAGAGAAACTTCCTACAGCACATTAAATGCCCTTGTGGCACAGTGAAACTTCCTACAGCACATTAAATGCCCTTGTAGCACAGTAAATGTCCTTGTAGCACAGAGAAACTTCCTACAGCACAGTAAATGTCCTTGTAGCACAGAGAAACTTCCTACAGCACATTAAATCCCCTTGTAGCACAGTGAATATTCCTACAGCACAGTAAATGTCCTTGTAGCATAGTGGATGTTCCTACAGCACGGTGAATGTCCTTGCAGCACAGTGAATGTTCCTACAGCCCAGTAAATGTCCTTGTAGCACAGTGAATATCAATGTAACACAGTAAATATTCCTATGGTACAGTGAATGCCCCTGTAGAACAGTGGCTGTTTCTACAGCATAGTGAATGTCCCTGTAGTGCACTGAATGTCATTGTAGTACAATGAATATCTCTGCGGTACAATGAATGCCTCTGCAGAACAGTGAATGTCCCTGTGGCACACTGAATGTCCCTGTGGAACAGTGAATGTCCCTGTAGAACAGTGAATGTCCCTGTAGAACAGTGAATGTCCCTGTAGAACAGTGAATATCCCTGTAACAAAGTTAATGTTTCTACAGCACAGTGAAAAACATTCCAAATGAAATCCGCAGGTCACAGTTTCACGCAACTCAGAAGCTGGGCGACGAAACTATATCCTTTCAATTTACAAATGGAGCAAAAATACAATGGCCACCGTCTGGCAGAAGAAAGAAATTTACAGCGGCTCCAAACAGTGGCCGCATCTAGCGTCCATTTTGACTGGTCTATACTTATGTGAAGTCAGTACCATCAGACTGGTCTATACTTATGTGGAGTCAGTACCATCAGACTGGTCTATGAAGTCAGTACCATCAGACTGGTCTATGGAGTCAGTACCATCAGACTGGTGTATACTAATGTGGAGTTGGTACTATCAGACTGGTCTATACTTATGTGGAGTCAGTACCATCAAACTGGTCTATACTTATGTGGAATCAGTACCATCAGACTGGTCTATACTTATGTGGAGTCAGTACCATCAGACTGGTCTATACTAATGTGAAGTCAGTATTATCAGACTGGTCTATACTTATGTGGAGTCAGTACCATCAGACTGGTCTATGGAGTCAGTACCAACAGACTGGTCTATACTTATGTGGAGTCAGTACCATCAGACTGGTCTATACTTATGTGGAATCAGTACCAACAAACTGGTCTATACTTATGTGGAGTTGGTGCCATCAGACTAGTCTATACTAATGTGGAGTTGGTGCCATCAGACTGGTCTATACTTATGTGGAGTCAGTACCATCAGACTGGTCTATACTAATGTGTAGTCAGTATTATCAGACTGGTCTATACTTCTGTGGAGTCAGTACCATCAGACTGGTCTATGGAGTCAGTACCATCAGACTGGTCTATACTTATGTGGAGTCGGTACCATCAGACTGGTCTATACTTATGTGGAGTTGGTACCATCAGACTGGTCTATACTTATGTGGAGTCAGTACCATCAGACTGGTCTATACTTATGTGGAGTCAGTACCATCAGACTGGTCTATACTTATGTGGAGTCGGTACCATCAGACTGGTCTATACTTATGTGGAGTCAGTACCATCAGACTGGTCTATACTTATGTGGAGTCAGTACCATCAGACTGGTCTATACTTATGTGGAGTCGGTACCATCAGACTGGTCTATACTTATGTGGAGTTGGTACCATCAGACTGGTCTATACTTATGTGGAGTTGGTACCATCAGACTGGTCTATACTTATGTGGAGTCAGTACCATCAGACTGGTCTATACTAATGTGTAGTCAGTATTATCAGACTGGTCTATACTTCTGTGGAGTCAGTACCATCAGATTGGTCTATGGAGTCAGTACCATCAGACTGGTCTATACTTATGTGAAGTCGGTACCATCAGACTGGTCTATACTTATGTGGAGTCAGTACCATCAGACTGGTCTATGGAGTCAGTACCATCAGACTGGTCTATGGAATCAGTACCATCAGACTGGTCTATAATAATGTGGAGTTGGTACCATCAGACTGGTCTATACTTATGTGGAGTCAGTACCATCAGACTGGTCTATACTTATGTGGAATCAGTACTATCAGACTGGTCTATACTTATGTGGAGTCAGTACCATCAGACTGGTCTATACTTATGTGGAGTCAGTACCATCAAACTGGTCTATACTTATGTGGAGTCAGTACCATCAGACTGGTCTATACTTATGTGGAATCAGTACCATCAGACTGGTCTATGGAGTCAGTACCAACAGACTGGTCTATACTTATGTGGAGTCAGTACCATCAGACTGGTCTATACTTGTGTGGAGTCAGTACCATCAGACTGGTCTATACTTATGTGGAGTCAGTACCATCAGACTGGTCTATACTTATGTGGAGTCAGTACCATCAGACTGGTCTATACTTATGTGGAGTCAGTACCATCAAACTGGTCTATACTTATGTGGAATCAGTACCATTAGACTGGTCTATACTTATGTGGAGTCAGTACCATTAGACTGGTCTATACTTATGTGAAGTCAGTATTATCAGACTGGTCTATACTTATGTGGAGTCAGTACCATCAGACTGGTCTATACTAATGTGAAGTCAGTATTATCAGACTGGTCTATACTTATGTGGAGTCAGTACCATCAGACTGGTCTATGGAGTCAGTACCATCAGACTGGTCTATGGAGTCAGTACCAACAGACTGGTCTATACTTATGTGGAGTCAGTACCATCAGACTGGTCTATACTTATGTGGAATCAGTACCAACAAACTGGTCTATACTTATGTGGAGTCAGTACCATCAGACTGGTCTATACTTATGTGGAATCAGTACCATCAGACTGGTCTATACTTATGTGGAGTTGGTACCATCAGACTGGTCTATACTTATGTGGAGTCAGTACCATCAGACTGGTCTATACTAATGTGTAGTCAGTATTATCAGACTGGTCTATACTTCTGTGGAGTCAGTACCATCAGATTGGTCTATGGAGTCAGTACCATCAGACTGGTCTATACTTATGTGAAGTCGGTACCATCAGACTGGTCTATACTTATGTGGAGTCAGTACCATCAGACTGGTCTATGGAATCAGTACCATCAGACTGGTCTATACTTATGTGGAGTCAGTACCATCAGACTGGTCTATACTAATGTGGAGTTTGTACCATCAGACTGGTCTATACTTATGTAGAGTTGGTACCATTAGACTGGTCTATACTTATGTGAAGTCAGTACCATCAGACTGGTCTATACTTATGTGGAGTCAGTACCATCAACATATCTCCAGACTGGGAAAAGACACTTGACTACCCTTGGCAAGCCCTTCTGCTCTTCCTTCATGTCACACCTCATTGTGAGCGAACATACCAGCAGTCATTTTCACACGGAATCTCTTCCTGTGCTCTTATGCATGAGCCGGTTATTGACCGATTACAACATAAGATGTTTATATAACAAAAGTTTGTGTTTTTGAAATAAAGACATGTCTCCTTGGGAAAATATAAAATGTATACTAACTGTGGTAACATAACGAGAGTGAAACTCTGGAGCGTCCTGCAAGAATGTCAGCCCAGGATGAGATTCAACAACATCCTGAGGATCATAGAACAATGTATGATGGTAAGCATAACCCAAGTAGACTGCAGCGATGTTAGTTTATGCAGACATAAATACACAAAGCAATACACTCAGCTGGAAACAAACACGTAAGAAGAGAATGATTAATAACAGTTACAACATGAACTGTTTAGTAAACTAAGATGACTTACAATAAATAGTCATTAATATCATCACAATAACAACAATAAGAGAACTATTAGATGCTTACATCCAGCAACAATCTGATTGAATCCCTTCCTAAGCAGGCATTTATTCAAAATTGACCTGGGCTTCCAAGTTAGCCTGGTCTAAAAAGGGCAACCGGAAATTATTTAGAAAGTAAAGGTAGTTGATATGACACTCATGACAACAACACCCATCACTGCTGACTGCTCTATACAAAATGTGGGGCTAACACAGTAGACCTCATGACATGCAAATTACTCTTAACCTTTGTATTTCAATAAAACCAAAACCAATGAACAATTAGTCCTGTGAAAGTCATGCTTCTTACAGTTCTCGTCATGTGCTGGTGGTTATCATGTCTGCCCAGTCTGCTGTCTCACACACATTCAATCATTTCTGACATGGATGACCTCCTTGAAACGATATCAAACGGTATTTTCTCTTCCCTCCAACTTGTAAAGTTTCTCCTTTATGCAAGTAATCAGTTCTCTTTGTGAATTCATTTCTTTCAAAACATTTTATGTTTCACTTTTTATCTGTCCATGGAGTGTTCTCATCATTCGTCTATAAAAGCCCATCCCTTTACTTCCATATAATTTGTCATTAGCTGGCCGATTGTCCATGATTAACTCCTGTATGACTGACTATATAGTTTTTAAAAACTCTTTCTCACAGCAGCTGCCAAAGATAGAGTATTCTTAACTTTGTAAAATGCACTTTTGCATGAGCTATTCTATATTTAATATGTCTTCCATATGCTGGTTTGAGGGTACTTAAGTACTTCATATATCAGCCAATCATCAATACAGTGAATGTTGAATTAAGAATCGACATCATAGCACTCAAACACTTCCACAAGTGCTCAGTCTCCATCTTCAGCAGCAAGCGAAGAGTTCCAATTCCAATGATACCAGTAACCGTCTGATTGTGTATCCGTCTTATCCTTCCCCTGAGTGTTTAGCTTTGACCAGATCCCCTGGTAACTCCTCACAGCACCATTTTCCTTAGACCGTAATAATCTATCTGTGCACTTTCACCCATCCCCAAAGGACCCTTACAATATCTGACTTGTCATACATCAATTTACCACCAAGTGGTGCAGAGCCAGTGAGTCTATCTGCCTGATCATTTCCCAACACACAGCATGACCTGGAGAAAATATCTTAAGGATGCTAACTACCTGTTACCTCTGAAGTGATGCTTGTTACTCTGCACGAAGCATGTCTGTTTTCACCTTTCTCAACATGCTCTATAAGTCAGTTACAATCACAGCATGTGTGTACGGCTGATTCTCAAGCCAGCAGAAGGCAGCAGAGGCTGCCTCCACCTCCATTCTCAAACTAGACGTGATATATATCAATACAGTGACTACTTACAAGTGTCCAGACAGGACTGTGAAGTGTCATCAAGCAATAAATGCAGCTTACCTGAACTAGAGGTTCAAAGTCTTCAAAGTCAAGGACAGATGCTCCAGGTTTGGCAACCAGTCTCATGAACTTAGAGGCCTCATCATGACATGACTGGTACAACCTGAAAAAAAGCAGTTAAAATCATTATTTTCCTTCCCATGGAGGCAGCTAGGACAGACAAAACTACATTATATTTGTCACCTTCCTCTTCTCCCTTATGTTTTTCTTCTTGCAGTCTCATTCAAGAAACTGTTAACTTACCTATGCCATAAGTTGCAGAAACTTGTAAAACATGGATTTTAGGGTGTTGATTTTCAAGCTTAGTTTTCAGCACAGCATTTTGTTTTATAGCATTTTCTGTCATTATTTATATAAAATGCCCATGTGTGTATAAATAAATGCATGTGAGCACATGTCTCCACATATTCATTCACCCAACATCCATCCACCAATATCACATATTATACATTTATGTAAACATTGTTCTACAAATTCTCTTGCTATGATGCGCAGGCATGCTTACGAATATAATTTCTTTACTTTCTATTCGATTCCAGTAATTCCTAACCGACTCTTCAAATTTCCAAATGTCATATTTATTGTACTGAAGTCAATCTGACAAAAGGCTGCCTGGCCGAAACGATACGTTGTGTTGTTTTGTGCACGTTTTCCTCTTTCCCATTTTGTTGAGCTTTTTAGTCAAATTTCTCTAGAATTCTGGGAGCATGCATCTTCCCCGTAGCAACATACGGATGTGAGTCGTTGACTATCTCCCAGTCCGTAAGAAAAAGAATAGGGACTTTTGAGCTGAAATTCTATAGAAAGATTCTTAGAATATCTCGGACAAGGAAGAGGAGAAATACTGAGATCTTAAAAGATCTGAACATCAAGGAAGATTGGCTAATAAACAGCATCCTGTCTCAGAAGCTAAAATATTTTGGTCATATCAAGCGCCACAACGGACTGGAAAAAATTATAGCAGAAGGCATGGTACCAGGAAGGAGGGGCAGGGGCCGACCGACACGAAGATGGGCACAGGATTTAAGTGACTCCTTCAGTATGAAAGTGCATGAGGTGGGAGAGCTGGCGAGAGACCGAGTTTCTTTCAGGCAGACTGTGATGAGAGCGATGTTCTGCAAAAGACCTGCTGCATGATGATGAGGAGTCTATTATAATAACAAAACAACAGCTAGCAATTTTAAAGTTAGATTATGTATGTAAATAGCTGAACTAAATGCACACACTTGTATATTGAAGATATTGATATTTTAATTAATTTGCAGAAAACTGAAAAGTTGTTACATTATTTTATTATTATTTTATTTGATCACCAACAGTAACCACCTCGCCGAAGTTACCAGTTGCAAGTCTAGTCGTGAGTCGCTGGAGTTGCAAGTAATTAATTACACGACTCAAGTTGGACTCAATGGCAAGTCGCGCGACTCGAGTATCGACCTCTGGTTATCTTTTATCATTATTCTTCATTACCATATGCATGCAAAGCTCTAACGCTACTGTTATAGATATGTTTTATACTCCTCTCCTTACCCACAACCCCCCCCCCCCCCCCCCCCCCCCAATGATTGAAAAATTCTTACTTTTTCAGAAGTATGGACAAACTCTGATAGGAGATAAAGCCATCACTGGTTCCCCCTGCTGATCGGAACAACAGGATTTTCCAAAATAAGGGCAGACCAGATGCCTGAGGAAGAGCAAGTACAAAGTAAATGGTAAAATATCTGCACATGCCAACAGCTGTGTATTAAAACAATTACAAGCATTTATATCACATGATGAGTCAAACAGATCTAGCTGTTATTATCTACTTGTATGTCAGTGATGCATGTTGAGAATGTGAAGTTGGTGTGTGTGTGTGTGTATGCACGCGTGCATGAGAGCGGGCATACACATACACACACACCTAGAGGCACGCATGCACACACACATACTCAACAAACTGTTGTGCAGCACAGTCAGTATTACAGTGTCTGTATTTTCCCCGATAAACCTCTATTGAGAAAGCAAACATGAAATAAAATTCAGCTAAGATGATACCGAGCTGAAGGTGTAAAGACAGACATATGGACGTGTGAGGAGTTGCCAACTGTCTCCACTAAGGTGTAAAGACAGACATATGGAAGTGTGAGGAGTTGCCAACTGTCTCTACTAGGGTGTAAAGACAGACATATGGACATGTGAGGAGTTGCCAACTGTCTCCACTAAGGTGTAACAACAGACATATGGACGTATGAGGAGTTGCCAACTGTCTCCACTAAGGTGTAAAGACAGGCATATGGACGTGTGAGGAGTTGCCAACTGTCTCCACTAAGGTGTAAAGACAGACATATGGACGTGTGAGGAGTTGCCAACTGCCTCCACTAAGGTGTAAAGACAGACATATAAACCTGTGAGGAGTTGCCAACTGCCTCCACTAAGGTGTAAAGACAGACATATGGACGTGTGAGGAGTTGCCAACTGTCTCCACTAAGGTGTAAAGACAGACATATGGACGTGTGAGGAGTTGTCAACTGCTTCCACTAAGGTGTAAAGACAGACATATGGACGAGTGAGAAGTTGCCAACTGCCTCCACTAAGGTGTAAAGACAGACATATAAACCTGTGAGGAGTTGCCAACTGCCTCCACTAAGGTGTGAAGACAGACATATGGACCTGTGAGGAGTTGCCAACTGCCTCCACTAAGGTGTAAAGACAGGCATATGGACGTGTGAGGAGTTGCCAACTGCCTCCACTATGGTCTGTCTTTTGTCAGACAGTATCCTCACAGTGATCAGCACTGCACATTTTCATCCCTGTGTGTTACAAGCAACACACACTTCAGAAGATGGCTATCCTTGACATCTGAGTCTCTCATGAACATCATATTGTTTTAGTACAAGGCCCAAACCTTCTCCACAAAAAGAAACAACTTTTAATCAACTTTGATATTTAAATGAAATAATTCCCCAAATGGATACTGAGGACCCATTTTAGGAATTCACCGACTGCCACCTAACAACCATGTCGTAAACGGCAACTAAATGGGGAAATTTGTTTCAAAAGTGAAGTGTTTCCGCTAAGAGGTGAAGAACTAACAGTCAGTATACAAATAAGTCAAATCTGTAAAATGGATGTGCACACAAAACTCAAGTTTTGGAATAAGAACAAAATCCAAAAGTGAGCACACAACCAAAACCTACCGCTGGGAGTTTATCGATGGTGAGAACTAAGAAGTAGAAGAAGAAATTAGCTGATTTTCATGAAATGTTTTAATCTGAGAGAAGTTGGTTTAGTAAATGATGAAATAGTTTTAGAACTTAGAGGATGCAAATGCCATCAAAAAATTTAAAAAGAATAAAAGTTTCAGGGGATTTTCTATAATCATCATGTGCCCTGCGAACTGGGGTAGCCGCTCAAGCATCTCCACAGATCCCGATCCCTGGTTGCCTGGAACAGCTCTCCTGATAATATCCCTTCATGCCATTGTTTCAACTTACCCAGCATCATGTCTTTTAATCTGCTTCTAGCCCTCTTTCCACTGATCTTTCCAGATGTCACAATGTTCTCCAATGTCTCTCTTCTCACTATGTGACCAAAAAACAGTGTTTGTCTCTCCCTTATTGTTGATTATAAAGATCTACTTTCATTAGCTTCTTTCAAGCAATCGTTGTTAGTTACTTTGACCGTCAAAGGTATTCGTAACATTCGTCTCAGAAACCACATCTCTGCTGCTTCCAAATTCTTCTTAGTTTGTTCACTGACATTCCAAGATTCGCTGCCATACAGCAGAACATGTTCTGTGTACATTTTACCACTTTCTTTCTATACTTAGACAAAAAAGTTGAGGTGACCTCAAAACTATCTGCAGCCAAGCAGTCTTCTAATAAAATTACAGCAAATTATTCCAGAGTTGAAGCACTGAGTTGAGGCAAGAACTGACATCACAGCACTCGGGGCATTCCATGCATGCTCCATCCTCATCTTCAGCTGCAAGCGCAGAGTTCCGATACTGATGGTACCGTCACAGTGGTCAAGGTCCTTTGGAAATAAGTAACGAAGTCAGTAGAAAAACTGGATTATTGTGGCCTGGAGTAAATGATGCACCTTGGTGTAATCAACTCACTGCACTCAGAGGAAAGGAAAGACAGACATATAACCAGACCACGACGGTACCATTAGTATTGTAACTCTGCGATGGCTGCTTAAGATGGGGATGGAGCGAGCATGGGAACGCTCCAATGCTGTGATGTCAATTCTTGTCTCAACTTAACTCAACTCTTAGTGAGGCAGGAATAATTAAATGTGCTGGCAGAATCTTTCAGTTTATTAAGTTAATTCCAGTAAGCAAAACATCAGATCTCACCTTCCAAAGGTGAGGGTCAATGCTACTATGAACTCACCTTAGTGATGGCTCCCATCTGTTGCTTGTAGGCCTTCCCACCTTCCAGCCCAGCAAACACCTGGGCAACCTTCTGCAGGATGGTCTCTACTTCCAGGCCTGTCGCTGGTTTCCCAGAGGGAAAGTAGAACTGTGGTATGTGCATGCTGGAATATGGACGGCTACCACGTTTTTTCACTTTATTTTCTCTGTCACGAATATCCACCTGTGTTTTAGTGGGTATTCTAGGTGACTCAGATGCTGTATCTGGAAATTTTGAAAAAAACACACAATATTATACAAAATAGAAACTATATATAATTATTTAAGAACTCACACAAGCACACTATCTCTTTCTCTCTCTCTCTCTCTCTCTCTCTCTCTCTCTCTCTCTCTCTCTCTCTCTTTTTTTTTTAAATGACCTTTCACACACACATACAGATAAACCTATGCCATGTCTACCCCATAAACCTAGGATGCTGTAATGAATAATCTGATTTCTGTATGATTTGTTTCTATCTTTCTCTCCCTCTTACATAAGAACTCACACAGGCACACTATCTCTTTCTCTCTCTCTCTCTTTCTCTTTTTTAAATGACCTTTCACACATACATACAGATAAACCTATGCTATGTCTACCCCATAAACCTAGGATGCTGTAACAAATAATCTGATTTCTGTATGATTTGTTTCTATCTTTCTCTCCCTCACCAGCATTTAAGTTTCAGTGATGCTATGTCTAATCCCTTCCTGAATGCCATTGGTCCAGTGTATGGCTGATTTTTCATTTATTCTTCATCTAATGCTGTTCCCAGTAAGCACAGTTGTGATAACAAGCATGGTATGGTAGTGCCCACTGCCAGCCAAAACAGAGATCAGCTGCCAGCCAACACAATGGTCAACTGCCAGTCAACACAATGGTCAACTGCCAGTCAACACAATGGTCAACTGCCAGCCAACACAATGGTCAACTACCAGCCAACACAATGGTCAACTGCCAGCCAACACAATGGTCAACTGCCAGCCAACACAATGGTCAACTACCAGCCAACACAATGGTCAACTACCAGCCAACACAATGGTCAACTACCAGCCAACACAATGGTCAACTGCCAGCCAACACAATGGTCAACTGCCAGCCAACACAATGGTCAACCCACAGTAGTGGCAGGGCTAGTTTGTTTTCAATCAGCACACAACCAGGTCAAACTAGTCCCATCTAGTGGACAACAGAGATCTCTGAGAACATAAAACTTTACCATATTCTTCCATGTGCAATAACTAGCACACCTAGAGCAACAGAAAAAGGAGAATGGCCAAATATACAACACATGAACCAGCTTCTCTCATCTCAACAAATTAGTTTCAAATTAGAGACATGTTTAAGAGCTATCAAAGTTACATTTACTCTTCATTACTGACTGCAGAGATCATACCTAAGCTTTCTAAATAGTCATGCCGAAAGAATATCATGTCAGCAGAATAAAACAAAGAAATGGAAAAACCTGAATTTGGAGAAAACTGAATGAGATCAAGGTCAAGCAAATGAGATACTCTGAAAACATAATGAGTCACAGATTAAAGGCAGCTGTTGATGAAGAAGAGGACATGAACAGTTGAAGAGGAAGAAAGTTATATGTTGCAGGACAACATCTGAAGCCAGTATGAATGACTGTGGAGGCATGAAACAGCCAGTATTGGTGATTAAGTACAAACAATCTTCAGTATGTAGATGGCACTAGATAATATCTACTCAACACAAATTTCTACTCAATACTACACCAAATTCTCTTTTTCAAATAACAGTATAATGTTTGTTTATAAATGACAGTCCAGTGAAATTGTTCCTGAATAATAATTAATCAGAACATACAAGAATTTGGCCTAGGCATATGGACACAAAGCATCTGACGTAACCAAATATCCAATTTTGACTGGAAATTAAAACATGCTTTCAAAAGATAGGATTTCATAGACACATGTCTGGAAATGTAAAACATTAGGAAGATGATATTTCAAATATTAACACCTCAAAATAAAGACACACATTCACATTATACTATTAAAAAAGATAAAATTTCAAAGGATTTAATGTAGACACTGGTCAGTCTGATATGTCTGATTGCCGCAATTGATCTACAAGTATATATATATATATATATATATATGCACCCGAGTCGCCGTGGTGTAGCGGCTAGACGCTCGAGTGCAGATCAGAAGGTCGTGGGTTTGCTCCCTGGTGGAGCCAGACTTTTTTTTCAGAAATGACCTTGACTCCTAGGTCGACCCAGCATTGAGTGGGTACCAGGTGCAGTCCTAGGAACTAAAGATGGCCGGCGTGATGCTGACCACATCACAAGTCTTGTGCCGATTGGTCTATAAAATATAGGTCTAGCCCTATATGCCATATGGCGTAATGCTGACCACATTACCCACCGAGTGCTGATGGTCTGTAAAAATATGGGCGCTCTTCCCATATACCCGATACACCTAAAGGCGTGGAAAGGGATCTTTACTTACTTACTATGTGCCATATACACCAAAAGGTGTGGAAAAGGGGACCTTTACTTTTCTACTTTTAATATATAGGCACAGCATCCATCACAGTATGTCTGATATTTTCAGCTTGAGATTTGTGAACTTGGCTGGTATCAAACATTTGTCTTCTCACAGGTCACAAAGAGAACTATTCTAAGTCCAAACCATTTTCCTCAACAGATCAGCACACTGTGCTCTATTACACAAAGAACTGCTGGTTTCCCCACCCTTCCTATGCAAACACCATATTATACAAGTGAAGAATAAGATTTCCATAGAGAGCTGGAAAATACATTTTAGAATTTTAGAGAGCTGCAAAGAGTCTAACATCATGTGTGCAAAGATGGCTCAACATATGTGACAGCTGTATGCTAAGTTCACAGAGTTAAAGTGAGTTCATCACTAACTTTTAATTTTCTGCCATTTCATTTTTAGATTATTTCATTTATAATAAATATTTATTAATGAAACTTGAGGCAGAAACTTAAAATGATGATGCTGTATTGGTGGTATTGTGTAAAATGATGATGCTGTGTTGGTGGTATTGTGTAAAATGATGATGCTGTGTTGGTGGTATTGTGTAAAATGATGATACTGTGTTGGTGGTATTGTGTAAAATGATGATGCTGTGTTGGTGGTATTGTGTAAAATGATGATGCTGTGTTGGTGGTATTGTGTAAAATGATGATGCTGTGTTGGTGGTATTGTGTAAAATGATGATGCTGTGTTGGTGGTATTGTGTAAAATGATGATGCTGTGTTGGTGGTATTGTGTAAAATGATGATGCTGTGTTGGTGGTATTGTGTAAAATGATGATGCTATGTTGGTGGTATTGTGTAAAATGATGACACTATGTTGGTGGTATTGTGTAAAATGATGATGCTCTGTTGGTGGTATTGTGTAAAATGATGATGCTGTGTTGGTGGTATTGTGTAAAATGATGATGCTGTGTTGGTGGTATTGTGTAAAATGATGATGCTATGTTGGTGGTATTGTGTAAAATGATGATGCTATGTTGGTGGTATTGTGTAAAATCATGATGCCATGTTGATGGTATTGTGTAAAATGATGATGCTCTGTTGGTGGTATTGTGTAAAATGATGATGCTGTGTTGGTGGTATTGTGTAAAATGATGATGCTATGTTGGTGGTATTGTGTAAAATGATGACACTATGTTGGTGGTATTGTGTAAAATGATGATGCTGTGTTGGTGGTATTGTGTAAAATGATGATGCTGTGTTGGTGGTATTGTGTAAAATGATGATGCTATGTTGGTGGTATTGTGTAAAATGATGATGCTGTGTTGGTGGTATTGTGTAAAATGATGATGCTCTGTTGGTGGTATTGTGTAAAATGATGATGCTGTGTTGGTGGTATTGTGTAAAATGATGATGCTGTGTTGGTGGTATTGTGTTTAGAGAAGACTCTTTGCTAAATTAAACAAAAAATAAAAAATACACTACAGCATTCCTGAAATTACCTAAAATGGAAATTCTGCACCACATATATAAATACAAATTCATCATACTATTTTTCAAAGAATCCCTTTCCAACATAAGAATACAACTCAACACACATAAACTATGACAGAACACAGAAACTAAGAAGTGTTGTAAACAGATAAACACATATTCCTAAAAGGTAAAATAATAAAACATACTAATCTGGCAGCGTAAGCCAGCAAAGATCAATGAAGAAGATTGCAAGTTGTCAGGGTGTCTGTCACTGACAAATGTGTGAAGTGGCCTATATCTGTACCCAACATGACACATACCATTAAAACCTTGTAGTCTCTCATGTGTTGGCTGTGAGACATTATCCACATCTTTGCCATATAACTTGCGGTGACCAGGGTAGACTTCGTTGTTCTGATGAGGCAGCCCATCACCATTGACCTGACTTGATATGTCCTTGATGCTTCCACTCTGTCGACCTTTGAGAACTTCTGGGGCAGGTTTTGGAGCTGAGAGTACTGCCTGACTGACAAGACTGTTTGCAGCATCAGTGTCCTTATTGGTGCCAGTGGCAACTGGCTGAAAAAGGGGACACAAAGAAAACATTCTTGAAGAAAGAAACACTTGTGACATTGAAATATTTTATTTAGCAATTAAGGTTAAATTAATTTAGAAATTTGCAGCTTCTCTCATAAACTGTTGTACCCAAATGACTGAAGTTCAACCAAATTTCAAACCCAAAAGATCTGATTTGAACAGCCACGCCATGTGAACAAAATCCACTAAGAAAGAACTCTTGATTTCTCCTATTTATCTGCTGAAAGGTCAAATGTCACAAAATAGAGTTAGCCACAATAAACAACATGATTGCAGGTTCTATCATGCCTACCAAGTGGGGTGCCTACCAAGTGGGATGTCTACCAAATGGGGTGTCTACCAAGTGGGGTGTCTACCAAGTGGGGTGCCTACCAAGTGGGGTGTCTACCAAGTGGAGTGTCTACCAAGTGGGGTGTCTACCAAGTGGGGTGTCTACCAAGTGGGGTGTCTACCAAGTGGGGTGTCTACCAAGTGGGGTGCCTACCAAGTGGAGTGTCTACCAAGTGGGGTGTCTACCAAGTGGGGTGTCTACCAAGTGGGGTGCCTACCAAGTGGGGTGCCTACCAAGTGGGGTGTCTACCAAGTGGAGTGCCTACCAAGAGGGGTGTCTACCAAGTGGGGTGTCTACCAAGTGGGGTGTCTACCAAGTGGGGTGTCTACCAAGTGGGGTGTCTACCAAGTGGGGTGTCTACCAAGTGGGGTGTCTACCAAGTGGGGTGTCTACCAAGTGGGGTGTCTACCAAGTGGGGTGTCTACCAAGTGGGGTGCCTACCAAGTGGGGTGTCTACCAAGTGGGGTGCCTACCAAGTGGGGTGCCTACCAAGTGGGGTGTCTACAAAGTGGGGTGTCTACCAAGTGGGGTGTCTTGTTAGAAATTTAAAAACAACGTTCTGGTGATTTCTTTTATTGACCTCTAAAAAAATATAAGATACAGTGAAGAGGGGCAAGGAGGGGGGAGAGATGAGAGCAGTTAGAGAGGCAGTGATGGACAGAAAAGAAGACAGATATGTGGCATGAGCTACATCGGTCTAATTTCAGCACCACCAAAGTGTTTTTAAAATGGAGGTCATGGCTATCAAGTCTTACGATTTCATTGAGACACTCCATATGTCTCATGGGAATCATCTCTTGGGCTCTCTCACTCCAAAAGCCTTAATTTCCAGCACAGTTTTATCTATTTAATAACATTTTGTTAGTCCTTTACTGTAACCTACTAATCGCACCTTACTGGTCAACTTCCTGTCCAGTGTTTTACTCCTACAACAACATGTGATTGTTCAGATGTAGATGGAAATTTGTGACAGGTCTCCCTACAAAGCCGACTGATTCTGTGTATTCTTGTTTGTAGTTGCTTCATAGTCAATTTGTGTTGCCTATGAAGGCTTTATAGCCAGAACATTCAATTTGCATAACTACTGTACCATAAAGATGACTGACTAGTTTGGATTTTTTTTAATGACAGACAGACACGCAGGCAAACAGACAGATAGAGGCAAGACAGAGATAGACACACAGTCAGCCATACAGATAGACAGTTATTCAGACAGATGGACAGACTGACAGACAGGAAAGGAGACAGTCATGTATGTCTGTGTCTCTGTGTGTGCCCATCTATTCATCCATTCACCCACCCATACACACTGTGACGACACGCTCAGTGACTTCAGAATGTCTTTCCTCAACCTACTTTTATTTTTGTGTATTTTAAAGGATACAGAAATAAATGGATTTGGATACATCCTTAATCTAAGTAGGCGACCTGAACAAACATTTAATTCTCCTGGACTGTTGGTGATATCAAACACTAAAACTTTTTCCCAGATGTTAAGTGTTAAGGTACAGAGATAAGGCTGACAAGCTCAGACTTTGTGGCTGGATATTTCGCTTGCCAAAACTTTGGTGTCAGATAATTATTACCTAGCCAGACCTTTAGGAGCAGATAACTCAGGCTAATTGCCATTATCTCCCCCTGAGGTTATCTAACTTTAGAGCAGGTCAGATCGCCAATACTGACATAGTGAGTCGAAAGTGTTAGCAGAAGAATTGACACAGTCTGATTTTAGGGTGATGGAAGGTTGAAGTAGGCTGGAGGTGTGACTTGGCCTATTAGCTCTGACCAGCTTGTTACCAGGAAAATGTAGCGTGGGAATGTAAACAAGTTTTGTACAGTCTTGACTGACAGTAAATAGACTTAACCACGTGGAGGAGCTGTGACATCCTTGAATTAGAGTGGTTTTATGAGTAATGTAGGAGGAGCTTAATAGAAGTTATAAAAGTGTGGATTCTAAAACTTGGAATTGAGACTGCCATCTGTTGGGCTTAAAACCTTAAAACAGAACTTTTGGCATTGTGTTTGCAAATTCCAGGTAAGCGAAATTAGTTTCAAAATCTATATTTCCTGATAGAATTCTAACTGTCTGTTTGCTCAAGTGTGTGTCTTCATCACTTTGTAATACTCCTTAGCGGACATTTCTCCATTCTCTTAGGGCGCTGTCACCTTGCTTTATATCGTAACTGATAGTGTCATGAATGTTTTTTCGTGCACATGTGTTTCAATGTTGTACAACTTAAATGTTGATATTACTATTGAAATCTAATGAACTATCATTTGTTTGAAATCACAAGCGTGAAGATAACTTTGGCAATCTTGTCACGTGTGGTTAATGTGAATCTGTATTACATACAGCCAACACACTGAAATGTGTTTAACTCCCGGGAGGCTAATGCGGTGATTGATCCCGGAGAGTAAATCCATGAGATTTGTTATTTGATTCGCCGCAGAAATATTGTTAGCATTCTGGGCCCATCCATTGTTCCAAAGCACTGATTCCAGAACTTGTTCTGTCTGACTGATTGTCATTTTGAGTCTGTAAGAGAGATTACATCAGACATAGAAGACTTGACTATCATTACAGGACGTGAGTACAGGAAGGCAGTAAATGTAACGGCTTGAATGTGAGACATAAGCCCTTCCAAACTGGACAGGAGTGAATGTGAAAATGAGGGAGAGATGAAATGTTTTATTTAAATAAACATGTTGGATATTATTATAATATACATGCTTAGTGTACATCTAGATTAGATACTACACATATGCGCTTGTTTCTTTATCACAGTTAGGCAGGGACTAGTAGGCATCCATTCTTTGCCGACCGTCGAGTGTAACGACCTGCTTGAAGCAGTGAGGATGACAAACTGGAAAAGAATAGGCAGGGTCTCAAGCCGAGAACTGTCCACGGTGATTTCTCTAACTAGGAGTTGAGTATATTAATTCCACCAATAACACCATCTTCACTCTACAAGCATAAACCCGTTCATGTTATTTTTTGTTAGATTTATTCAATAAATCTTGTTCATGTTGTTACAAAATAGTTGAGTAAATTGTGTACTTAGGTTCAAGTGTCTTTGTGCATATTAGTTATTTTAGCTCACAAATATTTAAATCACTTTATGGGGGCTTCTAAGTAATGCCAGGAGAGAAGAACAGTCGGAGGGGTTAACTGAGTATCTTGATTTTATCTCAGTGGGTGCATCTTGTTCTCTATCTTTAACTTCTCCTACTCCTGTGGATACAAGTACAGCAACTTTCATTTCATGGAACGAGCCACTCGCTGTTTTCTTGGCTATCCAGGACTGTCGAGGATCAACATAGCCTAGATATTAGTCCAGTTTCTCACGTGGGTGGGCACTGTTAAGGTTCAAACCCACACCCTCACTATATCAGTGTATTTACCCACGTGGGCTCGCGACACACACACATACAGACATAGAGGCAGACAGACACACAAACAGATAGACAAGATGCAAGAAGAGAAAAAGAGATAGGTAGATAAATATACTGACAGTGGGGGTAAAACCACACATAGACACAGAGAGAGAGAGAAAGAGAGAGAGAGAGAGAGAGAGAGAGAGAGAGAGAGAGAGAGAGAGAGAGAGAGAGAGAGAGAGAGAGGGAACGAAGTAAGAAAGAAAGTGAGAGGGAAGAGGAAGAAAGTATGTGAGTTGAAATCAAGTAATAATGCCACTTTAGAAAGAAAAATCGTTAACTGGTTTCTGCATGTAACAAATAATATAATAAAGCTTGAAGTGCATATGCTTCCTGCAGTCTTGACTTAGAGCTAACACTTTAACCTGGCGAATCTTGTCTCTGGTCTCACATCATTATGTGACAACCAGAATGCTGCATACGCATGGAAGCTGATATTGTACACAAAAGACAAAAGCAGGTATGTAAATATCAGAGGCCTCAATAACTACATAAAAATTGAAAGCTATAAAAACACAGGATAATGATCACCGTGTCTGATAGATGATAGGTTTGGCTTAGGATGGCACGCATAAATTGTAGTTTAACAGACTTGGCAAGCAATGGCACAGATTGTAGATCGACAGACCTGTCTAACCGTGTCTGGTAATCTTAGTTTCAGCTTCATAGCAAACGGGTCACCCCATAGTTGCTCCGCTCCTGTGCCAACGAAAAACACACAGAATGTTTAACACAGTTTTTGTGTGTGGAAAGATTGACAGACTGCTGTCTCAGCATATGCACTAGCATACACAGGCATTAAAAGCATACGGTAGCCATCCGAAGTGCTAACACAAACAGTCCGACATTAGAAATGCAGTTCATCCATCCATCTACCATTGCATCTATCCACGAACATAGCCATCGTCCCGCCCATTCATCTACCCACACCATTTATCGCACATCCACTCAATGCTATTTTTTACCGCTTCCTTTCATTCTGGCTGTTACCAGCTTTGCAATTGGGCTGTCTAATACTTTGTATAACAAGCATTCTTACTGTCTCTATTTTATAGCTGATAGTAAAAGAGAAGCATATTATCACGAGACCCCAGTTTTTACCTGATTCTATATATTAGCAATTCCATTCATCCACTAATATAGCCACCTTTTATCCATCCACTCATCTACCCATCCAACTATCTCACCACCCACTCGCCCACTCACCTCACCATCCACCCTAGCTATTTTTCCAATGCTCCCTTACATTCTGTTTTTTTTTTTTTTTACCAGTTCTGTGTTCGAAGCGAGAAATAAGACATGTTTGAAGAAGTCCACTAATTTATGAGCCAGATCGATCTAACGCAGGAACAGAAGGTGACCCGTAGAGGTCAGTGCTCTTCCAGAGGTCTGTAGTGATAATAATGATTGTAGCCCCGACGTGTATGGGACAGGTACAGTGCTGATATGCTGACAAAGTGGCCTCATGTGCGTCCGTTTTGCTGAAGTTTTCTCATGCAATGAAAGCGCCCAGTGTCTGCCTCACGTGTGAGAAGTGGTGTGTGTAATGACTGTATGTCATTGTCAGCATCCAGACTGATCACCATCCTTCAGTTATGTGGGTCATCAAATACAGATCTTGTTACCTGTCACAAAGACGATCTGACAGTTGAAGCTTTCACCAGTATCGACTGTCTTGTTTTTGTTGGGCAGCGTTATGCCGTATTTAAGTAAGCGTGAAGGAGGGAAGAAAAGAGAGCCACGCTTATAGAGTAACCCAAGATACAACTACTTGACATTTGTGACCCATAACATAAGGCGGCACTGGGAATAGATGATAAACCTGGCTGGAGATGGTACAGACTGTAGCTGAAAGACCAGTAGAGTAATGGCAGACACTGGCGAGAGAGAGAGAGAGAGAGAGAGAGAGAGAGAGAGAGAGAGAGAGAGAGAGAGAGAGAGAGAGAGAGAGAGAGAGAGAGAGAGAGAGAAGGAACAGCCTAGCTAGTAATGCCATGACATAAACTGTAGAGAGATGCCAGCTCTGGTTAACGATGGTACATTTCTAGTGTTAGCTGGTCCAACATCGAGGTGTGTGTTTCTTCAACGAGCTGAAATCTCAATGTTGCATCTGTAGTAGGAAGTAGCAGTGGCAGTGAAGCTTGGGTTACTAGATAATCTTGCTTAAACTGACTCTCAGAGTCCAGTGACGCCCCCCCCCCCCCCCTCAAAAAAATTTTTTTTTTTTTTATAGTATTGTATGTTTGACACACATACATGCAGAAAACATCTGAAGAATTCTTAGTTCAGAAGTTGGATACGGTGGGAGAAATGATACAGGTGACATGGAACAGTACTAAGACGATAACCTGAACACGGAGATGTGATGTATATGAAAACAATGTGAACATCGAGGTGAAAAAACACACCCAAAACGTGCTCTCTCTCTCTCTCTTTCTCCCTCCCTCCCAGTTCTGCCTCACCTTGTGGGAGCTGGCCTGGCCACAGATGACACAACCGAAGCACTCCAACCCGGCCAATTTTCGGGCTTTTCTTACAGCCATGGACGTAAGTGACAATGGGATGACCTCTTGAGGAGGCATTGAGATATGTGCACATGAACCCTTCTGTATATCCCTTGTTATCCCTCATGAGAATGTATGTCCTCTTTATACGACAGTTAATCCATAGGCACGCGTGATGTCAATACACAAAAACAAAGTCTCAGGGCAAACACTGTATTATTTATTTTATGTACTCAAAAAACAAAACACAGTGAAGTCCACGAGGAACAACACACAATTTTGCAAGTCAACAAACTGCAGTAGTACTAGCATCAAACAGATTCAGTCCAGTCGACAGTTACGAGAGCCAACGATCAGGTAGGTGAACGTGAGTAAACCTCTTAGGCAAGTTACTTACTCTCAAGAATAAGAATGCATACTTCTATAAACCAGATCGCGACAGAAGAACCGGGAACACATAAACTACCACTACACAGGGCGAATAAACGAAATGACGGCTCCGATAAGCAGGGCTTCAGGTATCATCCAGCGTCAAATCAAGCCCCGATACCTGGTGGAAACAGTTTCTGCGAGCACAACTGACTCTGCTTACAAGTGCGCTAATAATGATTCAACAGGCCGGCCGACACGTCAGATGTCTGAACATAGTCAATGTCGATTCAGGCGCGGAACTCTTCAGTGGCACAGACCGCTAATAAGACAGAAATGTCAGCAAGAGCCACCAGGGGGGTAACACAATAAACAATGTATTTACTAGGTGGGGAGGGGGAAAAGGGAGGAGGTACTAAGAGAGTAACATGCTTGTGTAGGTGTTGGATAACAAGGGGATAGATGAAGGATTGTAGGAGCCAGCAGTAGCTGGGGGAAAATGGAAAGGGGGGGGGGGGGGGGGAGTACTAAGAGGGTAACATGCGTGTGTAGCTGCTGGATAACAAGGGGATAGATGAAGGATTGTAGGAGCCAGCAGTAGCTGGGAAAATAAAAGGGGGGAGGGGGGGAATAGATTAGGAGACGGCAGAGAAGAATGACTAGATCAGAGGTTCTCAACTTGTGGGTCGCGACCATTTTTTGGAGGGGGTTTAGTTCCCCTTCCAAATTTTCTAGGTGGAGGGGGGCCTTAAGCTTTGTTCAAGTACATAATATAAAAATAATAATATAATGATGATAAATGGCAAATACATATTATATATTTATGTGGCCTGCCCGCAATCACTTATCTTCATGTGAATGACATGTATGCCCTGGCCTGCCCGCAGTCACTTATCTACATGTGAACGACATGTATGCCCTGACCTGCCCGCAGTCACTTATCTACATGTGAATGACATATATGCCCTGGCCTGCCCGCAATCACTTATCTACATGTGAATGACATGTATGCCCTGGCCTGCCCGCAGTCACTTATCTACATGTGAATGACATATATGCCCTGGCCTGCCCGCAATCACTTATCTACATGTGAACGACATGTATGCCCTGGCCTGCCCGCAGTCACTTATCTACATGTGAATGACATGTATGCCCTGGCCTGCCCGCAATCACTTATCTACATGTGAATGACATGTATGCCCTGGCCTGCCCGCAGTCACTTATCTACATGTGAATGACATATATGCCCTGGCCTGCCCGCAATCACTTATCTACATGTGAAGGACATGTATGCCCTGGCCTGCCCGCAGTCACTTATCTACATGTGAAGGACATGTATGCCCTGGCCTGCCCGTAACCATTCATCCACCTTTGAATGACATGTATGTGGTCAGCCCGCAAACACGTATCCACCTGTGAAAACCACAGTATCATCAACATCTGTGATATCAACAATAACTGTCCAACTACTCACAAGCTTACCATTTCCTTTATTAAAACTATTTTAGGTTCAGATAGTCACAAATTATCGCTCTCTCCACTTCTTCATCACAGGCAAGTCTTGGTCCTCGAAGGGTTGCATATCAAGGATCGACGGAACAAGATCAGGATACATGGATACTATTTTAACACATCTAAACGAAGTTTCTGCAGAATGTCAACAGTGTGGTAGAAGTCCGCGGACGCACACTGCCATGTAAGAGCAGTCTCCCATTGGACAGGAGTCCAATGCGTGTATTTGGAAGTTTAGCCTTTAACGCTAAAGTGAGCGCTCACTGTAAAAAGTATCCTTGATGTTGAACCCAAAGAAATAAGTTGAGTTGTTCAAACTTAAAAGTAACACAATGAACAGTGATAAATCCTGGATGGATCGGGCTGAAAATGCCACCCAACAAGATTAAATGGCAATCTTCGACATGAATGGAATCCTCCGCCTGCTGTACCAACAAATATTCTGACCCACAACATACAATTGGACAAACGCTGTAGAGTGGGAATTCCTTGTATAGCAGTTATTCTGGTCAAGACTGATGACATCACAGATGTGGATTTTAAGTCCGCATCTGTGGCATAGGCGTTGCCAACGCGCTGAGTAATTCAGGGGTGTGGGGTTCAATCCTAGCTGCGGGCGGTTTGGCAATGGCAAAATAGTCAACGTAAAATTGTGCAGTGAAATCACAAAAAGATTGTATTGTGGTTTTCTTGGATGAATAAGTTATTCGGTGCAAGCGAAAAGCACGGATGTTCACAGTGAATAAAGCCACCAATGAAATAACTGGTGCCTTTGCTACGACTGTGACAGAGTGGGTTTATCAAACAATTAGTGAGTATGAGAAGTTTTATATGTGATAACTGCAGCCTAATTGTGTATGCAGCGACTGATCTGCTGTAACTGTTGCTTCCGTCAATGATGACCTGCCTTTCTAGTGCCGGGCTGTTTGTGCTAGCACTTCTGATGGCTGCCTTGTGCATTTAATCCGTGTGTATGCTACTGGCTTTGCCGAGACTACAGTATGTGTCGGTTATTTCCAAGGAACAAATGCACTTACATTCTATGTGGTTTTCGTCAGCACAGAAATGGAACAGCTAGAGGGTGGCTAATTTGCTATGATGCTGGAGCTCTAATTACCCGATGAACACACCAGATCCACCCTCAGACACAGATTCGGCCCCTTCTACGGGAGACAAGGTGAGACTACAACATATATACCAACGACCACGTTATATCATGATCAGCACTGTAAGAAGAGCAAATTACACACCATTTCCATACGCACACCTGCATAAACAAACAAGGCAGTTTCCAGCCTCAAAGCCAGGAGACCAGGTAAAACAGCAGGATTAAGCAGGTGTAACAGAACAAGTTGCACGTACATACAGAGACCATGGCTCGCTGATCTCACTACAGCACCAGCGGAAGTGACAGAACAGACCTGATGGTAAACTATTTGAATCGCCAACTGACACAGGCGTACATTAGACAGCATCAACTCCAGTGTTGGAAGAAAGTGCGACAGAATGAACATCAGCATCTAGAGTCATTCAACACGTGACGTTTCCACAGTGAAGGCTGGCTGCAATGGCTCCCTCCTCTCTCTCTCCAGCCTGTCTGTGCACTCTTAGACTGTGCGACCATTCACTGACTTCCCCCTCTCTGTCTTCAGCCTGTCTGTGCACTCTTAGATTGTGCGACGATTCACTGACTTCCCCCTCTCTGTCTCCAACCTATCTGTGCACTCTTAGATTGTGCGACGATTCACTGGCTCCCCCCCCCACCCCCCTCTCTGTCTCCAGCCTGTCTGTGCACTCTTAGACTGTGCGACCATTCACTGGCTTCCCCCTCTCTGTCTCCAGCCTGTCTGTGCACTCTTAGACTGTGCGACCATTTACTGGCTTCCCCCCTCTCTGTCTCCAGCCTGTCTGTGCACTCTTAGACTGTGCGACCATTCACTGACTTCCCCCTCTCTGTCTCCAGCCTGTCTGTTCACTCTTAGACTGTGCGACCATTCACTGGCTTCCCCCTCTCTGTCTCCAGCCTGTCTGTGCACTCTTAGACTGTGCGACCATTCACTGGCTTCCCCCTCCCTCTCTGTCTCCAGCCTGTCTGTGCACTTAGACTGTGCGACCATTTACTGGCTTCCCCCCTCTCTGTCTCCAGCCTGTCTGTGCACTCTTAGACTGTGCGATCCTTCACTGGCTTCCCCCCTCTCTGTCTCCAGCCTGTCTGTGCACTCTTAGACTGTGCGACCATTCACTGGCTTCCCCCTCTCTGTCTCCAGCTGTCTGTGCACTCTTAGACTGTGCGACCATTCACTGACTTTCCCCTCTCTGTCTCCAGCCTGTCTGTGAACTCTTAGACTGTGCGACCATTCACTGGCTTCCCCCTCTCTGTCTCCAGCCTGTCTGTGAACTCTTAGACTGTGCGACCATTCACTGGCTTCCCCCTCTCTGTCTCCAGCCTGTCTGTTCACTTTTAGACTGTGCGACCATTCACTGGCGTTTGCTGATCGACTATTACTTGGCTTCCCCCTCTCTGTCTCCACCCTGTCTGTGCACTCTTAGACTGTGCGACCATTCACTGGCGTTTGCTGATCGACTATTACTTGGCTTCCCCCGTCTCTGTCTCCAGCCTGTCTGTGCATTCTTAGACTGTGCGACCATTCACTGGCGTTTGTTGTTCGACTATTACTTGGCGTGAGCCTCTCCTCTGTCTACGTACAGCTCATCTATTTTTAAACATTTCATTTTTCCCCTCCTTTTATTTTTTTAATCTTTCAAGAACACTTGTTATTCCAAGCTTCCCTAGAATCGATATATTTGACTGAATAAGTAAACTGTTAAAAACCCGTAACATCATCACATACGAAAGACTGGAATTTTCCAGTAATAGGTTTTTTTCTAGATGCGAAATTGGAACAATGGGCGTTGAAACGCTGGGGCAGAATGACGAGGGCGAAAAGACGCGGTAAAAACGTGGTTTCTGCGAATGAATCAGAAGAGGAAATGGGCAACACAGAAGTAAGCAACACTGGGTACTGGCAAGTGCAGACATTTAATCACCCATTGGAAACACTTTACAAATGTAAGGGATGTATCAGCGACAGAAGAGTGGCATAATAATGGACCTCAAGTGGAAGAAAACACTTGAAAATCCAAAGAAGACAGTCATAAGTGAAAATCTTAAGCAGCTAGGCAATAACTAATATATATATATATATATATATATATATATATATATATATATATATATATATATATATATATATATATATATATATATATATATATATATATATATATATATATATATATATATATATATATATATATATATATATATATATATATATATATATATATATATATATATATCAGCTTCATTTTGTGAAAACAGAAATTCACAGAAGGAAGTGATAAGACCGCCAATTTCTCCCAGACCACAGGGACCACATTCAGTCCATTCAAGAAGCAGTTTTTTTTTCTTTTAATTAAAGGAAGATTTTAAAACACAAATTTTTGGGTTTTGAATTCATGTTAACATAATTTTACTGTATAATAACTAGGGCTGTGCCGAATATTCGCTTCGTATTCGCTTCGGGGCCGAATAGTGGACCTATTGACTATTAGGTATTCGGCCGAAAAGTTGCGGTCTGGCCGAATACGAATAGTAGTATCATTTTTTATCTTTTGCCAGGAGCCGCAATATATCCCGGCCATAAATATGGCCTAATGGCTGAACGCGGTTTCTGGGACCTCTCCACGGTGATTCTCATCCACATGGTGGCACTTGTGTCATCGGGTGTTTATCGCTTGTGTGATGTCCTGGTGGGGTAGAAAGTCAATCAGTCATACGAATAGTAGTTACCTTACACCCGCTTCTGCATACACGGCCGTAATGCTGACAACATGGAACGATTGGTTTTGTTGAAGGCTAATGCAGTTTTCTGCATTAACTAAGCTGTCAGTGACAGTTTACAAGTTACTTGTTATAATACCTGGGATTCTTTCATTCCTAGTTATTAGTTACCAGAGACTGACTGAAGGATGCAAAACATAAAATGTTTTTAAATGTTTACTATTCTGTACGAATACTAACTAGACATGGAAAGAATATGAACTCCGGCCACATCTAAGTCGATTATAACACAATCAAACGAAAAAAAAACAAAAAACACATAAGTACTTTGGTGCAAACTTCAACTGCTCCAACATGCTGAGAGAAGAAACACAATCTATAATATAATCTAGAAATAAAGTATACTATGCCCTTCAACATCTGCTAAAGTCAAAGTGTCTGTCTCGCAACACCAAGATTAAAATATATAAAACGTTGATAAGACCAGTCGTTTTATATGGCTCTGAAACTTGAAGCAGAAATAAAAGAGATGAGGCCTTATTACAGGTTTTCAAAAAACAGTCTTATGACAAATCTTTGGACCCATCAAAGATGCTAACAGCGGGAAATGGAGAGCGACAAGCAACAACGTAACACCAAATCTGTTTAAATCACCACTGATTACTGGCATCATGAGAGCTAACAGACTAAAATGGTTGGGGCATACTGAAAGAATGTCAGATGACATAGAGGTAAAAACTGTTTACACCTGAGAGAGGAACGGGCGTAGACCAAGAGCCAGACAAAAAAAAAAAAAAAGTTCGAGAGATAATGTCCACCAAGACCTGCTAACAACTGGTGTCACAAATTGTGAAGATAAGACCAGCATGAGAACGAACGAACGAACGAACGAACGAACGAACGAACTTTATTTTCAAAGGGTTACAAATTAGGCACGCAGGCCTGTCTTACATTCGGCCCTTCCAAACTTCCATCTTTCACACAGCAGTTGTATTTCATCAATGAAGCATGTTATATTCATGTAATAATATGCATATTATATATATGAAGTCAAAAACAAAAGCATGGCTGGTAAAATATGTACGCACGCTCACGCGCGAACACACACACACCCACATACACACACAAGCCCAATGACTCACTTACACACAAACATATAGGCACTAAGTACACACATACATCCACATACATACGAACATGCACACACACATACATACATACATACATACATACATACATACATACATACATACATACATACATACATACATACATACATACATACATACATACATACATACATACATACTTACATACATACATACATACATACATGCATACATACATACAAACTCACATAATACATACATACACACACACACACACATACATACACACACATACATACATACATACATGCATACATACATACATACATACATACATACATACATACATACATACATACATACATACATACATACATACATACATACATACATACATACATACATACATACATACATACATACATACATACATACATACATACATACATACATACATACATACATACATACATACATACATACATACATACATACATACATACATACATACATACATACATACATACATACATACATACATACATACATACATACATACATACATACATACATACATACATACATACTCACTTATTACTCACTATTATTATACTCACTTCAAGTCACAGTGGACGCTAGGCACGGCCACATTTTTTTTTTTTTTTTTTTAGCCGTGGCAGTTCTGCCAGGCGGTGGCCGTTGCATTTTTGCTCCATTTGTAGACTGGAAGGATATGGTTTCGTCACCCAGCTTCTGAGTTGAGTGCATGGTGTGACACTGTGAGCTACGAGTGTTTTTCGTTGGCACAGGAGCGGAGCAACAATGGGGTGACCCGTTTGCTATGATGCTGAAACTAGGATTACCAGATTACCAGATACATACATACATACATACATACATACATACATACATACATACATACATACATACATACATACATACATACATACATACATACATACATACATACATACATACATACATACATACATACATACATGAGAGATAAATGGAGACGAGTGATATCTGCAGCAGTAAACCTCAAGGGCTCAGAATGCTAAAAAAGAAGATGACTATTTTGTGCTACACTATTTGAAGTAATAGTTCAGCGTATATTTGACATTATGAGTGTGTTTTTTTTAAAAGATATATTTTATACACTATTCGTATTCGTATTTGTAGTCGGCCGAATAGTTGGTCCCGCTATTCGTATTCGACCGAATAGTGAAAATCACTATTCGGTACAGCCCTAATAATAACAAAGATCATTATTATTATACAGTAAAATCCCACTAACACAATTTCCAAAAAAGAAAAACTGTTTAAAAAATGTTCGTATAAAAAAATTTGCTTACAAGAGTATTAATTATTATAAATCCATGCTAGCAGAAAACTGTTTTCACGTTAGCCCAGGGTTCTTCTTAAGCGAGTTTTTGTTAACGAGGCTTCACTGTATCTGAAGCAACCCTTCCCCTCTTTAATTTAAATTAGCCTTCAAGTTAATTAATGTAATGTGCTTTGATGAATAGTTCTAATAATTGTCTGAGTCTCGGCGCCCCCGACGCCTAAATTGTGGTTTGCCTGACACAAAAGAAAACAGCGCGTGACCATTTACCCACATACCAATCGGAAATCGCCGACATAAAGGCACAGAACATGACACAGACTGAAACAAGTAACTGATTTCTCCACAGACACCAATGAAAACAACAACAAATGGCAACTATCAGCGCCAGGGATTGAAACTCTTACTGTTCCCATTGATGGAGTGTCAGAGATTGGACCAGATTCGCTAAATCGTTTACAGCCAAAAGGCGGGGTGGGAGATAATCGAACCAATATCAACAATATACAAATCGCTCTCCCTCTTCTCTCTCTCTCTCTCCCTTTTATCTTTTCCATCCCCCACTCCCACCTCTTTCCTTTTATTTAAGTGTCACTATGGGAGAATCACGGCACTGAGTATCATACTACAGTAACGCCGGCTACACCCTCTCCCCTCCTGCTGTCCCTCCAATGGTAGTAACAAATCACACTGTTAACATTCACAAGTGTGAATGTGAATCCTTGTTGGTAATTGATAAACCATGTTGCGACGGACGCTAATTTTTACTGCTGGCCATACCCTTTAGTTCAGAAGATTTACTCAGTTATGTTCACACTCGCACCTTTGTATAGGAGTATTAATCTAGTCTTCACAGTTGCGGTGTCATAAATAAATCTGGTTTGGTACAAAGATCATCGCGGCGTCCGTAGCTTAGGCGTTGGGAGTCCAACTCGTAATTCCAACGTACCGCGATCGAAACCCACTGCTGGCTGCGTAGATCTTTATCATGGTATGGGGCATCACAGGTCGACCCAGTCTAAAATGGGTACCAGGATGTATGCATGGGGGGGAAAAAACAGACGGCCAGCGTAATGCTGATCACATTACCCATCTAGTGCCGATTAGTCTGTAAAATTATGGGTGTTCTTCCCATATGCCCGATGCAAGTTTTTTTTTTTTTTTTTTTTTGCACTTACAAAGACCACAATGTCAATGGCGCTCTGTTGTTGAATCTTCTCATTTATTGTCGAGCCTGTGTTCTACACCACAAGCTGGAGCGATGACGGTTTAGGCACAGGATCAGGGATCCCGTCATTTGTCTGAGCGAAACCAACTGTAAGCATCTCCATTAGATTCAAAGTTTTTCCATCTCATAGGCTGATGCCTTTCACAGCTGACGGGTTCTGTCAAACCGGAGATAGAGGTTTAAGCGCTTCCTTCGGAGTCGGAGCGCATCTGCCTGAGAGCAGGGAACCAACAATCTGCATACAAATTTGTCAGATTTGTCAAACGGATGCACACGCAACACTCAGGTTATGGAACAGGACTGCAGTCCAGAAGTGGACGAACAGCCAGAACTTTCCGCCGGAGTTTACAGCTGGTGAACGGAAGAAGAAGTATTATATGTGCGATATATCATTGAACCACCCGACTATCTGAATACAGGCTCTAAATGCTGAACGCGAGGTCATAACTCGAGTAGCTGCTGACAAGAAACACAGAGATGCCATAGCGCACAAGAAAGAGCTAAGTGTCACATACTGAAAAAAGTCAAGTCTTAAATGGCGCAAGCAGAAGACCAAATTCGACATGTGTGCATGCACAACAACATTTAGAGGGGAGAGGAATGGGTCACAGTGTCCAAGCAACCTTCAGACTTGTGTAGGAACTGCCCCGCGGGCACCGCAGAATCAGACATTCAACAACTGTTTCATGACAAAATCCGCCCAGGCAATATGGTTATCTATATTGCTGAAAATAACACTGACAACCCTACAATCGATGTAAGTATATTATGTCAACCTCTATGCTATTGACGCGACTCCATTTAGTTGCTTATTCAGACTGTAAACAGACGTGCGCCTGTATCCGTCAGTGAACTGCTCAAGTACGAAATTAAAACCAAGATAGTATTGTGACAAACAGGGGCGTATGTTTCACAAGACACACAGAACATATGCACATTGACAAACAGAGGCATATATTTCACAAGACATACAGAACATATGCACATTGACAAACAGAGGCGTATGTTTCACAAGACATACAGAACATATGTACATTGACAAACAGAGGCATATATTTCACAAGACATACAGAACATATGCACACTGACAAACAGAGGCGTATGTTTTACAAGACATACAGAACATATGTACATTGACAAACAGAGGCGTATGTTTCACAAGACATACAGAACATATGAACATTGACAAACAGAGGCGTATGTTTCACAAGACATACAGAACATATGCACATTGACAAACAGGGGCCTATGTTTCACAAGACATACAGAACATATGCACACTGACAAACAGAGGCGTATGTTTCACAAGACATACAGAACATAAGCACATTGACAAACAGGGGCCTATGTTTCACAAGACATACAGAACATATGAACATTGACAAACAGAGGCGTATGTTTCACAAGACATACAGAACATAAGCACATTGACAAACAGGGGCCTATGTTTCACAAGACATACAGAACATATGCATATAGGAACAAAACAAGCAACACACGATGTACAACTGGATCAGTTCATCGTAGTCAGTGCGAAAAGCGTGTGCCGTACCGGGGGTTAAGGTGTCAAACAAATTTAGTGAGCCATTAAAAGCTGTCAACTGTCTGCCGGACTAGACAAGGAGACAAAGTACCGGTTCATTCATGCCCGTTAATTGCACATTAACAGCTGACAGGAGATACGTGCTCAACAAGGCAGGGAGAGGTCAACAGTGCGTCGCCTTGCCAAAACACAAGTATTCATGTGTTAGAAGATGAATCGCCATATTACAGTACTGGTAATATATATATATATATTATGAACATTCTCAGCATTAAAAAAAAAAAGGACGTCAGATAATTGTGTATTGTCCCCTGATTTGTTTTGGATTATTCAATAAACACATAAATATATGTGTACTAAATATTAAACTAGAAACTATGACAAGGTTAGCAGTTGGCTGTCATCGTATAAATAAGGCAAGCTACGTTCAACACACTCTAAATGTGCTCACCACCCTCTAAATCTGCTCCACTCTCTAGATCTGCTTATCACTCTCTAGATCTGCTCACCACTCTCTAGATCTGCTCACCACTCTCTAGATCTACTCACCACTCTCTAGATGCGCTGATCACTGTCTAGATCTGCTCACCACTCTCTAGATGCGCTGATCACTCTCTAGATCTGCTCACCACTCTCTAGATGCGCTGATCACTCTCTAGATCTGCTCACCACTCTCTAGATGCGCTGATCACTCTCTAGATCTGCTCACCACTCTCTAGATCTGCTCACCACTCTCTAGATGCGCTGATCACTCTCTAGATCTGCTCACCACTCTCTAGATCTGCTCACCACTCTCTAGATGCGCTTATCACTCCCTAGATCTGCTCACCACTCTCTAGATCTGCTCACCACTCTCTAGATGCGCTTATCACTCTCTAGATCTGCTCACCACTCTCTAGATCTGCTCACCACTCTCTAGATCTGCTCACCACTCTCTAGATGCGCTTATCACTCTCTAGATCTGCTCACCACTCTCTAGATCTGCTCACTACTCTCTAGATCTGCTCACCACTCTCTAGATGCGCTGATCACTCTCTAGATCTGCTCAACACTCTCTAGATCTGCTCACCACTCTCTAGATGCGCTGATCACTCTCTAGATCTGCTCAACACTCTCTAGATCTGCTCACCACTCTCTAGATGCGCTTATCACTCTCTAGATCTGCTCACCACTCTCTAGATCTGCTAAGCACTCTCTAGATCTGCTAAGCACTCTCTAGATCTGCTCACCACTCTTTAGATCTGCTCATCTCTCTCTCTCTCTCTAGATCTGATTATCACTCTCTAGATTTGCTTATCACTCTCTAGATCAGCTCATCACTCTCTAGATCTGCTCACCACTCTCTAGATCTGCTAAGCACTCTCTAGATCTGCTAAGCACTCTCTAGATCTGCTCACCACTCTTTAGATCTGTTCATCACTCTCTAGATATGCTCACCACTCTCTAGATCTGCTCATCACACTCTCTCTCTCTCTCTAGATCTGCTTATCACTCTCTAGATCTGCTCACCACTCTCTAGATCTGCTCATCTCTCTCTCTCTAGATCTGATTATCACTCTCTAGATTTGCTCATCACTCTCTAGATCTGCTAAGCACTTTCTAGATCTGCTAAGCACTTTGTAGATCTGCTCACCACTCTCTAGATCTGCTCATCAGTCTCTCTCTCTCTCTCTCTCTCTCTCTCTCTCTCTCTCTCTCTAGATCTGATTATCACTCTCTAGATCTGCTCAACACTCTCTAGATGTGCTCAACACTCTCTAGATCTGCTTACCACTCTCTAGATCTGCTCATCACTCTCTAGATCTGCTCACCACTCTCTAGATCTGCTCATCACTCTCTAGATCTGCTCATCACTCTCTCTCTTTCTCTATCTCTCTCTCTAGATCTGATTATCACTCTCTAGAAATGCTTATCACTCTCTAATCTGCTTATCACTCTCTAGATCTGCTCACCACTCTCTAGATCTGCTCATCTCTCTCTCTCTCTCTCTCTCTCTCTCTCTCTCTCTCTCTCTCTCTCTCTCTCTCTAGATCTGATTATCACTCTCTGGAATTGCTTATCACCCTCTAATTTGCTTATCAATCTCTAGATCTGCTTACCACTCTCTAGATCTGCTTATCACTCTCTAGATCTGCTCACCACTCTCTAGATCTGCTCACCACTCTCTAGATCTGCTCACCACTCTCCAGATCTGCTCACCACTCTCTAGATCTGCTCACCACTCTCTAGATCTACTCACCACTCTCTAGATGCGCTGATCACTGTCTAGATCTGCTCACCACTCTCTAGATGCGCTGATCACTCTCTAGATCTGCTCACCACTCTCTAGATGCGCTGATCACTCTCTAGATCTGCTCACCACTCTCTAGATGCGCTGATCACTCTCTAGATCTGCTCACCACTCTCTAGATCTGCTCACCACTCTCTAGATGCGCTGATCACTCTCTAGATCTGCTCACCACTCTCTAGATCTGCTCACCACTCTCTAGATGCGCTTATCACTCCCTAGATCTGCTCACCACTCTCTAGATCTGCTCACCACTCTCTAGATGCGCTTATCACTCTCTAGATCTGCTCACCACTCTCTAGATCTGCTCACCACACTCTCTAGATCTGCTCACCACTCTCTAGATGCGCTTATCACTCTCTAGATCTGCTCACCACTCTCTAGATCTGCTCACCACTCTCTAGATCTGCTCACCACTCTCTAGATGCGCTGATCACTCTCTAGATCTGCTCAACACTCTCTAGATCTGCTCACCACTCTCTAGATGCGCTGATCACTCTCTAGATCTGCTCAACACTCTCTAGATCTGCTCACCACTCTCTAGATGCGCTTATCACTCTCTAGATCTGCTCAGATCTGCTACACACTCTCTAGATCTGCTAAGCACTCTCTAGATCTGCTAAAGCACTCTCTAGATCTGCTCAC
>CAJHNH020000013.1:268532-341927 GCA_905116865.2 Candidula unifasciata
CACTACATCTCGGATAGTTATGTTGGCGCCTTTTCTCAGGCATCTCATCTCACAGGTGGTGATTTTGAGTATATGGGCTTTAGATAGTGTCCATGTTTGGCACTGGTCGCTTAATGTTGGAATGCTGTACATAATCTGTCTCTCTGCACTCATAGTTTAGCTTGGATGACTTATTGATGGTGACAGTTGGTATATGTGAACTTGCTTTCTGACATCTGGTTTCTATTTCTCTGTCAATTCTACCATCTTCCGTGCTCATACTTCCTAGATACCTAAACTCCCTTACCTGATTCAGACCAGACCATTCAGCTGTATGTGTAGTGGGCCAGGGGTTCTACTAACTTGTATTGTTTCAGTTTTGTTTGCATCGATCGTCATGTTGTATTTACTGCATGCTGAGTTTAACATGTTAATGTGGTCTTGCAGTCTATCTTCTTCAGGGTAGAACAAGCACTGGTCATCAGCAAATAGTAGTTCGTTTAATCTGGGTGAATCGATTACCTCTTCTGATGTGTGTGCCACCTTATGATTATAAAGATCTATGTTTTCTGTATCAGAACTTGCTTCTTTAGATAGTATGTCTATAAAAATGTTAGATAAAAGCGGGGAACTCAAAGTTAATAATAGAATAATAATTCCCCCCCCCCCCCCAAGTCTTATGTGCGCCGGCTGACTGGCCAGGTATATACCTGGCGTGCTGGGTATATTTTCAGCAGCCGTCTTAGAGCCTGCAGGAGAAGACAGCAACGTGATCGCCCATAAAGTTCAAACCACATTGAAGGCACACATGCTGTGTTTGTAATCAGCAGGGGAAGAATTAGCTATCATATTTCGTTATAGTTCCAAGGGCGGAAAGGGGAAATTGTTTCTTTCTTGTGATGTGGCTGTAAAGCCGACTACGTGCTGCTTGCACACGGTGCGGTCTAACCAATGGCGCCGGAACCTGGGGGCTAAGGCCCCTTCAGCGCCCCCCCCCACATCTTTTTTTAAATAGTCTGAACACCCCCACTAATAATATTATAAGGAGGCGAAGTAATCCACTCTAACCACTAGCATTATCTTTTAAGGTAATTGTTGATACATTTTATATTATTTTAGATATATTACTACATTATGTAGCTTTCAGCATATTATTAATATGCTCTGAAACTAGGATTAACCACCCCCTTAAGCCTCACCACCAATATTGTCAGGCTGTCGGGGCGTTTATATCCAAAAAGTTCAACATGTTTCCTCTGGGGGTCAGGTATCATTGACAAGATGGAAGGCTGGAGGTTAGGTGGCGATATGTGTGCTTCACAAATCATTGAGATGGGAGCATTGCATATAAGGATTATGAATGAGCACTTGACCTGGTAAAGATGCAGACCGCAACTGTAGCTGGGTTTTATGGATGCATGTGCCAGCATTTCCGTCAAGCTCACAGATGCTCCGTCAAGATCACAGATGCTCCGTCAAGCTCACAAATGCTCCGTCAAGCTCACAAATGCTCCGTCAAGCTCACAGATGCTCCGTCAAGCTCACAGATGCTCCGTCAAGCTCACAGATGCTCCGTCAAGCTCACAGATGCTCCGTCAAGCTCACAGATGCTCCGTCAAGCTCACAGATGCTTCGTCAAGCTCACAGATGCTCCGTCTCCCTCGGAAGGCGCCCTATGGTGTAGATGTGATCGGTCCAGTGACACATACTCCAAATACGTTGGATTCTTTCCCTCAATACGTCTCTACCTGCTGGTGGAATCGCACAGAACTTCATGTCTCCTTTGATATGCTGCTTCACGTGTCAGTGTGCCCACAACCAGCTGTCTGTCCAAGAAATGTCTCTCTTCTTCATTGTGTTCTATCTACTGGCCATCTAGAAGCCAGCATTATATCTATGTAAGTCCCTTAAGAGAGATGTGTGTTGCTCGCTACCCTCTCGTCTCCTTTTCAACTATGAGCAGTACAAACTGAGCATCATACATTATGACTGCTCTAGCGACACGAGTACCCCTGGATATCTCAAAGCTGCAGTGGTCGCATCATGTGTATCTGGGAACTAAGCGACTCTTTCATGCCCTTATTAAAGCTTCTCTTTGCGCCGAACCGTCACCGAAGAGATATCTGTATTGGAAGTGTAATCTGACAATTGTTCGACTCTCAATTCTGCCAACCCAGTTACACAATGATCTGCATCAGGGTGTATAGTGCCGTGCCGACGTCGGTCTACCAACTCCCTCAGATTATCAATACAAGTTCAAGAGTTTTAATAAACGACAAGTAATAAAACAAAATAAGGTGATCCTCAAATGGATGATATGGCTCTACTTAATTTTTATACCAGATCATATATTTTACTTCAATAAACAAAGGGCCACTGAAAATCTCTCTATAAGTCAAGGTTGGCTTGAAGGCCGCAATTTGCTGACGCCTGCTCTACAACACTAGCTTTAACTCTCTGGAAATTACCTTTTAGATGCCCGACCCCCCCCCCCCCCACCTTTTTTTTTTATAAACCCCTTTATGTGTATATGTGATTCTGCAGTAGTATCTTCTACATGCGCCATACATAACCGTCCTCTGTTTACCCAGCTACCCGTGCGATCACCAAAGCCACCACACTAGTGGCTAGCATGTAGGTCTTGGTCGATGTCACTACAAGTCTATAGACTACCCATCAAAGACCAATCATCCACATGATCGTTCTGACAAGTGTGCAACCCGAGACAGTTCGCATTCATTCATTCTGGGTCCGTTATAGTTAGAATAGCCTGTGACAACTAGATGACTAATAATATCCTGCTATTAAACTGACAGGCAAGCATACACGCACGCGGAATGAAAACTGAACGAACGAACTGACTATTTTCAATAGGTTAAGAACTGGGCACGCAGGTCTGTCTAACATTCTGCACTTCTAGTCGCCCTCTTTTGTAAACCATTTCATTTATGCATCACATAGACATACAGATAGATAGATAGATAGATAGATAGATAGATAGATAGATAGATAGATAGATAGATAGATAGATAGATAGATAGATAGATAGATAGATAGATAGATAGATAGATAGATAGATAGATAGATAGATAGATAGATAGATAGATAGAATTCATACTAAGGGGGATAACAATGACTAAGAAACTACACAGTATCACACAGAACTTACTGGCCGTATTACAAAATATTTACAATCAACTGAGAATTCGTCTTTTTCCACTACTGCTACTACCACCAGCATTACCACCTACTACTACTACTACTACTACTACTACTACTACTACTACTACTACTACTAATACTACTACTACTACTACTACTACTAATACTATTACGACTACTACTAATGCTACTGCTGCTGCTGCTGCTGCTGCTACTACTACTACTACTACTACTACTACTACTACTACTGCTCCTACTACTAATACTAACGCTGCTGCTACTACTGCTGCTGCTGTTACTGCTACTAATGCTGCTTCTACTAATACTACGTCAGCCCTTACAAGAGTGGTTTGCACCTTAAGTTGTCATACAGCTAGGATGCCATATCTGCGCATTTCGGCATAGGGTATTTCTCAACTTCTACGGAAGATAATTTGCAGCAGCGGCAGATGGGGAAGAGGTAGAGAAGCAGCAGCACAACAGCAGCAGGAGATTAAGGGGGAAAAAAGGGAAAAAATGATGGCAAGTCCCTTGTCTATATCTAAATAGGTCAACGTAACAGAGAGCTGTGTTGAAAATAGCTGTCAGATGATGTTCAATGAGGCAGAAAAGATGAGGTTTGGCTATCGAAAGTCTGTACACAGACACGGTGTGAGAGTGTGGATGATTCCAGCCGTGGGCTATTATGATTATTCCTCAAAGCATGAAACTTGTTCTTGGGGTCAACCTTACAATCAATAAAGGTGTAGATATTTGTGATTCTCTCATTTGCAATCAACTCCACACAGGTCGACAGACAAAGCGCGGGAGGGAGGGGGGGGGGGGTTGAATGGTCTAACAGACAGATAAATATAAATGATCAAGTCGATACAAGTAGGTAGGTGATCATAGTACACTCACAAGATGACCAGAATTACAGATCAGGTCTGTGTTCAGCACATGCAAGGTGGGTCCAGTCACCTAGTCTAACCATGTTTCTCAATTTCTTGTCCTGTCTTGAATGACGATTTCTCTTGTCTATTTGGCGTTCACAGACTGTACACTCCGGTGGAAAGTCTTCATTGTTCGCTCATTGCTGGACCTTGGTCTTGTTTAGAACTTGAGTTCTGCACGTACGCCCATTTTACATGCCTGGTTGACGTGTTTGCAGACTGTTGATTAGTCGCCTCTCAGGCAGATGTACTCTGGCTTCGAGGGAAGCACCCCCAATTAGTCGTTTTTACGACACGTTTGTTAAGTAGGCATTGTGTCTATGTTTCCCCACAACAGGGCCCTATAACTCAATGAAGAAACTAGTTTCGCTACTGCTCTATTTTCTCTCAACAGAGCCTTATAACTCAATGAAGAAACTAGTTTCGCTACTGCTCTATTTTCTCTCAACAGAGCCTTATAACTCAATGAAGAAACTAGTTTCGCTACTGCTCTATTTTCTCTCAACAGAGCCTTATAACTCAATGAAGAAACTAGTTTCGCTACTGCTCTATTTTCTCTCAACAGAGCCTTATAACTCAATGAAGAAACTAGTTTCGCTACTGCTCCATTTTCTCTCAACAGAGCCTTATAACTCAATGAAGAAACTAGTTTCGCTACTGCTCTATTTTCTCAACAGAGCCTTATAACTCAATGAAGAAACTAGTTTCGCTCTACTGCTCTATTTTCTCTCAACAGAGCCTTATAACTCAATGAAGAAACTAGTTTCGCTACTGCTCTATTTTCTCTCAACAGAGCCTTATAACTCAATGAAGAAACTAGTTTCGCTACTGCTCTATTTTCTCTCAACAGAGCCTTATAACTCAATGAAGAAACTAGTTTCGCTACTGCTCTATTTTCTCTCAACAGGGCCCTATAACTCAATGAAGAAACTAGTTTCGCTACTGCTCTATTTTCTCTCAACAGAGCCTTATAACTCAATGAAGAAACTAGTTTCGCCACTGTTCTATTTTCTCTCAACAGGGCCCTATAACTCAACGAAGAAACTAGTTTCGCCACTGCTCTATTTTCTCTCAACAGGGCCCTATAACTCAATGAAGAAACTAGTTTCGCCACTGCTCTATTTTCTCTCAACAGGGCCCTCTAACTCAATGAAGAAACTAGTTTCGCCATTGCTCTATTTTCTCTCAACAGGACCCTATAACTCAATGAAGAAACTAGTTTCGCCACTGCTCTATTTTCTCACAACAGGGCCCTATAACTCAACGAAGAAACTAGTTTCGCCACTGCTCTATTTTCTCTCAACAGGGCCCTATAACTCAATGAAGAAACTAGTTTCGCCACGGCTCTCTTTTCTCTATTTTCAAGCTGTCAATCACATGTTTCCTCTGTCAGGTGTACACAAGTCTATATTGGCTGTTTCATGACAGGGTCTAATTTTGTAAAACATACATTATTGTGGTAGCCATTAGTGCCCTTCTTTGGTGTCGTCTACATACTACATCAATGCATGCAGCTGATCTCCAGTAAAACACTTACCTGGCTAACAGGAGGTTGCACTGTGTATATCTGTGAAGCTAGTGGTGGCGAAGGCGATGGAGATGGGGATGAAGCTGGAGTCTCAGATAGTGATGAAACAGGTGAACACACGGGAAATGGTGGAGTCTCCTGGCTGCAGGTGGGGGAGTCTGGACAGGAGGAGGAGAGGACGGGTGACGGCGACAGTGTAGTGGCAGGGATCAGCACAGGAGGTGTGCAGATCTGAGGTGGCACAGGCGCAGGCGCTACCCGCGCTGTGGGTTTCTGGGGCTGAAACTGCGTTGTCGATGAATAACTCCTGGGTATTGGTAAGGTGAACGTAGCAGTTGAACGGGCGACACCTGTCGGTGAATTCGCAGCGACAGGTTTTACTGCACTGTACGAAGGGTACTGCAACTGGTCCTGGTGAGCTTGGCCGTGTATTCTGATCACATGACCACCGTGTCCTACTGCTGGCTGAACTCTAATATTTTGACCTCCGCGACCTTGGATGTGGATTTCATGACCCTGTCCTTGTATTTTAATTGCTGTACCTGCACTGCTGCTAATATTCGTCTGACCGCGCTTAATACTAATTGATACACCTCCACCTCTACCCCCGCCTGCGCTGCCCAGTGAGGAGATGATCAAGTCGGAACCTGGTTGACCAACACCTGTGGCACCGCCACCAATTCGAATGCTAGGTCCTTGAACAACGACCTGTCTCTGAGGGTGCAGGCGCATTAGGCCAGATTGATGAGCTACTGGTCTATGATCCAAATGCATTCCAGCCAATTCATGACCTTCTCTTAATATGGCCAGACTTCGAGTGCGCGGAACTAATTTATCCTTCGTGTTTGTTGGAGCAGAAAAGTGTGCACTACTGTGGTAGATGGTGCTACCGTCGTGGTCTAAAGACGGACTTCCGGGTGATGTAGACGCATACGAGACAGCATGTTCTGATGGGCCTGAAACTCTTCGTTGTCTGCCTGAAGGGAAGTTCACTGGCGAACAAACTCCAAAATGGATAGCCCCACAAAGGTCATCGACCTGACCCAGCTTACACGAGCTGCAGCTGTGAAGGGAGCGGCAGTAGCGGAGGTCAATCTTGCTGGCATGGTACAGGGTGATCCGCGAGTGGACGTAGGCGGTGCAGGCACCCTCACCACTACTCCTATTTCTGGTCATGATCAAATCTTTCTCTCGTGTCATGGGACGATGATGATAGCACAAATGTTGTACACGTTATTTAGCCGACACTGATAGATAGATCTCTCAAGTGACGTAGTCTGAAAGTCTACACAAAACTGTGGCACTAAATAAACATCCTCAGTCAAAGGAAGTATTTTCTAGGCCTCCTGCGGTCTCTCGGCATCTCCTCATCGTGTGTTATACTGGGACTGTGCCTCGTTTAATCGGAGATGGTCCATTTTTGAAACGCTTCTTTACGGCAATGACATCGCATTCCTGCAGGAAACACGTTTAGGGGACGAGGCAGTTAGAGTTGCGGGTTTTCAAGATTTCAACAATCGGCGGCATCTCTGACAGCATGATAGTGTCCGAAGTTGACATGCCTGAATGGAACAGTGACGTCCTGCAGGTGCACGCTAGTAAGAGTGCCTGCCACATCCAATTCGCGATCGTCAATGTTTACGTCTATAACGGAAAGGTCGGCGTGCGGCAGTGGCATCGTTCGTTTGCACCCAGGAAGGAAACATTTATTGCGGCGACTTTAACGCCAGGGGCAGACAATGGTGTAATGTCATTACCAATAAACAAGGGGAAGATCTGGAGGAGGCCCTGGTATCTGCTGAACTGGTATGTTTGAATGACGGACAAGTCACTAGATTAGCCACTCGACCAGGTGACTGTGACAGTGTGATTGACTTGGCTCTATTGTCGCCCACCATCGCCCCTGTTTGTAAATGGAGTACACTGGGGTACCATCACAGCGACCACCTGCCCTGTGTTGTCTTGGTTGAGAAGATCGGGGGAAAAAGCAGTCAGATATGCAGAATAAATACTTTCCAGTATGATAACACAGCACAGGATGCCATCAGCAAAGTTAGACGCTGCAAAGTAAATACCTCCCACAGACAGAAAGAAATAGACCCTGGTGGGAGAAGAGGTTTTAAGGACATGGTTGGACAAAAAGCAGGCCGTCAAGATATGGCAGAAGGTCAGGAAGAGTAGCTAGTCAATAAGACAACAATGGCTTTTAAGCTATGTGCAAAGCAGGTCGAGGATGAGAAATGAGATGATTACTGTAAGAAGGTGTGCTCTGAAGGATCTCTTGCCACATTTTGGCGACTTCATCAGGCGATAAATAAATAAATAATAAAAAATTTAAAAATCGATAAATGGCACCTCACGACGTCGGGGTATCCCAGACTCTCAAAGCACAGACCTGACATGGCAGAAATCTGATACAGATAAAGGATAGATTCTCCTTCAGCGCTACTTGGACCAGACCGACCAGAAAGATGAGGCAGTCAGACTGGGAGTTAAGTCAACACTTTCAGAGTTGTGTGAACAGGCGTTTTTTGAAGTGTCGATTTCAGTATTACAACTGAGACCATACAGACAACACTGAAGAAATCGTCCAGCACCCCATCAGGCCCAGACGGCATCCAGTATGGTGATATGCTGCAGATGTCAGCGGACGATATGTCAGAACTGGCAGAAGAGTTCAACGTCAGCATCAGAAGTGGTCAAATCAGAGAGGAACAGCTACACAGCTACCTACTACCGTTGCCAAAACTAAATAAAGACCATTCCAAAAACAGTGGCTACACAATCATTACCATACAGAACACTACGGGCAAGCTTCTGTGAAAAACTGTAGCACATGTACTCGCTGATGACTAGGAAAAGCATGGCAGGTTACCATCCACACTTGGAGGATACAGACGAAACAAAGAGACATGGCTCAATGCAGCAGTTTTCGCCTGTGAAGTCTTTGAAGGTTTTCAGATGAGAGACGAGACAGGTGCAGCTGCACTAGACTTAGAGGATGCGTTCAACAGAGTATCATTTGAATACTTAGTTGCACGTACTTCTCAAACTGCAAGAATCTCCCTTCATCACCCACTGGGTAGCCGCAGCACTGTTTCAGAGACGGGTGATACTCAGGTGTGGCGGCTGGTTCTCAGAAACGATAACCCTCAAGGTTCTCCGCTGTCTCCAGTTCTATTCAATGTGAACACGGTGCTGATAACTGAGCTGCAATTGCACGGGAGCGGCAGGACCTAGTCATTTGCTGAAGACGTCTTGGTAAACCGCCATGGAAGAAATCGCCAATTCAATGCAGAGTGAACATGATCGCATCTCCTCCTTGTGTGTAGATTCTAATGCTAAAGTCAACCCTTCAAAGGCCTCAGTAACATGGTTCTCCTTGAACAAGCATATAGTGAAGGCAGACTTACAAGCAGTGGAAAGCAGCGAGGACATTTTGACGAGAACAAATCTGATGATATTCCTCGGAGTGAGGTTTGATTGCAGCCTATCCTTCAAAAAACATGTTGACCATGTTATAACAAAAGTACGCAAAGGCCTGTCAGCAATGAGGGTACTGGCCGCCGTTAATTCCCGCGTATGTATGCTGAATGATTCTTTGAGTATGATGAAGATGGCCAGCCCATGGATCACGCAGTCATTGTCAATGCCCTTAGAAGATAGGACGTCCTGTGGATTTTGGAAGCAACGTGTCCACCTCACCGCTAAGAATACGAGAACTGGGAGTAAAGATCGGCACAGCCAAGCACGAGAAGCACACAGGCCGCACACGAAGTCTTGTCAACCAGCATTGGACTGGCACTATTAACCGCGCGACGCTGATGAATATGTTGAGAGGGGAATCTGAGCACCTATGGATGTGTTCAAAGTGCTGTGAAGATAATCCAAGTCATAACTCACACACAAGAAAACTAAGTGGAACTACATGGGGCGCAAATGGTAAAATACTTAGGAATGTTTATTAACAAAGGGTACAATCACACCTTGAACACGGGTCTAGTGCATGGAGTTCAGCATCAAAGGCCACACTACAAAAGTTAGACAAGGTGTAAAAACAAGCGCTTAGGGTCAAAACAGGCGGGATGAAATCAACATCTATAGCTGTGATAGAGAAGATGGCGAAGACTCAATCACTGACAGAACGAAGAGACACTAAGATACTGATACAAGCAGAAAAGTTTCTTAGCATGTCTAAACAGCCTATGAAAGAAAGATTTCAAAATCCAGCAATGAAGCGACTAAAAAGAAGCAGTTTCATCCACCAGGCCCATCGAGTCTGTAGGCAAACCAATGATCTGTCTGCAACTGACAGCAACTTGAATGATATTCCAGATCGGACCCCTTGGAAAGAGGATTATAAGTTGCCAATACACTGCCAGACAGAAGTGAAATGAGTATTCGACAAGGAAGTTCAAAACAGTGTGCAATGTAAAACAGCCACCCTCGCTCTACTCGATGACGAATACCCACATAATCTTTGGGTTCGTGTCTATACGGGTGGGTCTGCACAAAACAGAAGCAGAAATGGAGGAGCAGGAGTGTATATTAAGCATCCAAATAATACCGGATACACAGCCAAAATATCTACAGGAAAGCATTGTCACAACTATGATGCAGAAAGTCAAGCCATCACAATAGCAGCACAGAAACTGTTAAATTTACGTCATATTTCACAACCCGTGGTATCTCTGACAGATGCAAGAGCGGTACTTCAGGCACTCCAATCTGGAAAATTACCTGGTATACGAACATTGCTCTCCAAACTAGGCAGCCGGTGTAATGTAGTTAAGCAATGGATACCATTCCACTTTGGAGTTCCTGGAAATGAGAGAGCTGATAAACTAGCTAAGGAAGGTGCAAATGAAGAACAACCTGACGTGCCAGTCTCTTATCAACAGAAGAAGAGAAAAATCAAATCAATCAGAAAGCCACCAAAACCGGCACAAGAGGATAACCATTTAATGTAAACTCCAGGGCAAGTCTTTATTCTACGCCTTAGACACACAATTGACTTCGCAGCCACAAGTACGCACACTTTTTAATCCGCGAATCAGCCATGTACAAATGTGAACTGGCACCTGAGACAACAGATTACATCCCAAGATTGTATTAAATACAATATATCAAGGCAAAACTTTTGGCAATGACAAACACCGGTGCAGGCCAAACTTTACAAAAGACAGTGAAGTTCATATGAGAGACAAGACTGCAGATGTATTTCAAGTAGACGAAAGAAGAAGACGCTTGATAGAATAAGACACCGATAAAAAGAATGTCGTGGACTTTTTGACCAGGGCATTTGGGTGTGTGTGGAAATGAACAGATTGATAGAATAACTGCTGCCGCCTATCTGGACGGTGAGCTACTTTATGATAAAGCGGACGTGGCGAAAGCTCTTTGAGATAAAGTAAACGGTGCAATAGAACATACATTTATGTTTGTGTGTACATACATTTATGTGGGTGTGTGCGCGCGCGCACTATTTTTACAATCACATTCACTGTTATAATTTTTTTTTAACCATTTGTATTTTTTTCTAGCTCCTACTTGTTCATTTTAAGAAGCTACTATGTTTCATCCAACTGATGAAGAACCACAGCCATTGGTTAACGCCCCTTACACAGCATACAGAAGAAGCAGCCTAAATGTTTCCACCAGCCCGCCAGAAACATACACAACCAGAGGCAAATGGATCTCAAATCTGGTTCCAGGATAAACAATCAACAGCCACGTTAAAACAAGCAGACACAAGCTGTATATGCAGTGCTTTGTCTGCCTTCAGGAATGAATACCTCAAATCCCGGAACATGGCTAATCTGTTTGCGATACCTGCTCCTGTAAGCAGTGCGCATTATTCTAGTTAAGCATCCGATACTAGTATCTCAGTGGACAGAGATTAAGTGTGAGGTCATTTTACTGTCACTCTGTTAATCCAAAGCTTGTGAGATCTTTGCCATTTTGCTGTGTTAGCTGCCTATCCTATAACCTCTTCATGCGATCGCATCTCTGATGATTACACTGTCACGCGGTCTCTCCAACGAACTCGACAATGGTGATCTTTTTGAGTCTTCCACAGTTTGTTAAGCGCTGATTTGGACATAAGTGCTGATTCGGACATAAGTACTGATTCGGTCATAAGTGCTGATTCGAACATAAGTGCTGATTCGGACATAAGTGCTGATTCGGTCAGTATATATCAAACTGGCTGCACTGGGAACAATCCGAAGAATGTGTACAACTATGTGTTTGCTGGGTCCACACGTGTACAATGAGACACAGGCAGACGATGCGCGTGCTACTGTTCATTCAGTAGCATCCGCTTTGTAAGTCAGATAATGGTGATTAGTCCCTTCCAGCCAAGTCGTCACGGCCCTGATTCTAAAGCCCAGGTGATTTCACAATACAACTGTAATATAAACGCTACCTCGACAGAAAGGAAAAAAAAAAGCTGGCCCGTCTTTGATTTCACTTCTTAAAGCGCTCAAAGTGGTTAAAACCAGAAAACACATGAAAGATCTACTCTCGGTTTTATCATTTCTCATTAAAGTTAGTTGCGTATCCTTTACAGGACGTTGCAGAACCCACCCCAGCATTTCAAGCAACAGTTTGCCATTGCTTTCTGGGCGGTCGGCTTCTCGATACCACTGTCGAAACCAACGCAAGGCCTGCAGCTGGGATCGAACCCAGCACCCCGGCATTACAAAGCGCGCTCGCAACGCCTAAGCCACAGAGGCCGACCATTTCTCATTTACATCCGGCGTTTTAAAGCTGAGCTATCTACGTTTCAAGCCTCCTAATACATTAAGCAGTAACACGGTTTAGCGGCCAACTCGTAAACACATGGTCCTAGATTTACAAGCAAAGTCTCTTCCAGCTGAGAGAATCTGAACCCGAACTGTAATGTGTGACTTCTAATGCAATCAACACTTGCCACTTGATGTCCAGGGCTGGGGCTAATTAACTGCCACTGGCCTTGCTAGGATAACTGACCTTGCTGGGATAACTGACCTTGCTGTCGGTAGGCACCAACTTTCTCCAATCATTCTATTAGCTCGCTTACACGCTTAACAGTTACGCCTCAGGCCTATAGGCGCGGTGATATAATCACTCGTAACCTGGCATGTTAATGGGCAGATATGCCAGTGTGCAACCAATTACAGCCGTGTCCCTGTGTAATCGGAATGGTTACTTCAGTGGGCCCTCAAGTGACAACACAGTCCACATTCTCTTAATGTCCAGTCAAAGTAACCACATATAGACATACATACCCACACAGGACTGCACGTTAACCAGCCCGATGTAGTTTTTACCGGTGCCCCAATTACAGCTTCCTGACAGATTGAACTGGGTATCTAGGATTTCCCCGTTGCTGAGTCGAGGCTCTGGAAGACATTCACTACTGAAGGGGAAACAGGGGTGGACTTGTAATATGGTTGCAGCCAGTACCATTAGCATGCCAACTCTTCGTTGATTCCTGAAGGAAGCACGTGTGGGACTTACCGGGGGGGGGGGGGGGCAGAGATGTCAACTCTTGATTGGTTGATTAATTCATCTTGACTGACTGATTGATTTACTTTGATTGATTAATTCATACCAAGTTGGTCTACCATTTAGATTGAGATTCTGTGATCTAAGGTGTTAAACTTTCATGCAGTAGCCCCGACGAGTGGAGGGGGGGGGGGAAGGGCGGGTGGCGGTGAACAAACATCATGTTCGCACATAAGTAACCAAGATCCACCAACTGCCAGCTCACTTTCTTTCCCTCTTTTCCAGACCAGCCTGATGTGATTTGTTAAAATAAAGTAAATTCTAGAAATGTTACAGAGAGAAGGAGGAGATCGAAAGAAAAACAGATAAAACAAGCCACAGACTGCATGCTTGGGAGGATTTTTTGAAGGTGTATATATGTGGTTGTGTATCACAGCGTACCTATAGCACATAGACAAAGTTCGTATGTAGCAATCCTGTGCACAACTGAAAAAGTTACCTATTTTTAACTCGGCGTAATGCTGACCACATTACCCACAGAGTGCTGATGGTCTGTAAAAATATGGGACGCTCTGCCCATATGCCCCGAAAGGCGTGAAAAGGGATCTTTACTTTACTTTACTTAATATCTAAATTGTGCGTGTGTGTATATATATATATATATATATATATATGGCAGCGGGAAGGGGCAGGGGAACTACGGTCCTTTTCTCGTAGCCCCCAATGATTTCTCTATGTTGGCGCGCCTGACTAACCCCCCCCCCCCCCCCACACACACACACACACACACACCTTTTCAGCAGAAACGCATCTTGGACTTATAACAGGCGCCGCCAGGTAAGGGACAGCATCATGAGGCAGAGGAGGTGAATACAAGCCAAACTATAGACTTGACTCTACTAAAGTATCCACACAAGCGTCTTGATCAGCGTCATGTCAGGCTGGTGGTATTCTGTCTGGCTTTGCGCTAGACCAGCTGTGGATGCACCGAGATATTGCTCTGAAACTGTTTACTCTCAGCGAATGGGGTTTACACTAAAATCACTATTAGATGCTCCAGGACAGGTTACCGAACAAGTCAATGCTTCGACAACGGTTCCTGCTCGGTGTATTACAATAAAGAAACGATATTCTTTAGCAATATGAGGTAGAATACGTAGGTAACGGAATATTGTCTTTCACAAGACGTTTACCACAACAGCAACTAATCTCTTGTTGGTTAAAGCTGGGTTTAAAAAAGTGCTGCACTGGATGGCAACCTGTCTTTGCACATGGTAATATTACACTGCGCTACAGAAAGGTAAGAGAACCACATGGAATAAAAGTAACTAACAGACACCCATTTATACCTAAAATAAACATTTCTATAAGAAGACTGTTGCATTTAGTCACACGGAAATAATCTAACTATACATATTATCTACGCTTTGAAAACATTGCTTTTATTAGACAGGAGGAAACCACACTGAGAGACACATTTTCTTCTTCTTCTGTAAACTCCGGTGGAAAGTTATGGTTATTCGTCCACCCCTGGACAACAGTCCTGTTCCATAACATGAATGTTGCGTGCACATCCGTTTTACAGATCTGACTTGTATGCAGACTGTTGGCTGATTAACGGGATATTTATCTGATACAACATACATAAAATATCAGTTATGACAAGACAGTTACACAGTTTACGTAATCAATAAGACAACAGTGCAACCAAATGCCATTTGTCACTGTCATGGCACTACCAATCAGCCTTGACAAAGTTTAAACCTATGAAACATCTTGCATGCAAAATCTTTAATAATGATATAATTATAGATGTATACAAATGAAACATGGGTAAACTAGATAACTTCTGTGTTGGACAAATGTTACCCATTAAAACAAAGAAACATGTTCTGTAAACTGCAGCCATATACCCAAAAGAACAGGGGTCACTGATTGCGAGTAACTGGCTACCATAAACCCCTTTAATCATGTCAACAAACTTTTACTTACAATTATAAGAACGAGAGGGAAAATCAACTTTTACTTAGACAACAGCACTGTCGGTCTGAGGATGGAGAAGCTAAACATAATGTACAGACTTTCAAAGTTAATATCGACAGACAGAGATAGACAGATTTAGTCCGTTACCAAACATACCAAGGCATTTAATAAAATTAAACATGACGAACTGATTATTGTCTGGTAACGTTATGGGGATGATCTCAATACAAACTGATTACAAGAGCAGAGGACGTAGCAGCATTGACAATGGGAGAGAAAGTAGACAATTATTAGGAGATACAGCTAGGAATTAAAAAGAGATAATGTGGATTTTCTCAAAGAATCCATTCTCTATAGCGAAACTGTAAGATATCAAAGACAGACCAAGATTATTAGTTAAGAGATGCCATGTCAGCAATCTGCATTATACAGGTGACACAGCAATCATGTCGAACATTTAATCTGCAACATTTCCACACTGAAGTACTAGAGAGCACCAATAACACAGTAACCGTTTCTGCCGCTGATTGCCGACGAAAACATGTTTAAAAGCAAGAGAAGACAGGAAAGCGCCCCACCATTCTGGAAAGCGCACAATATTTAATATGCCCAGCAAAGAGTCCAGAAACTGCGGCATAAACTAACACGCCCGTGGCGCATCAGGCATATGAGGCTAGACACGTATTTTTTTTATAGACCTCAATGGCTAATGAGGTTAACCTCACGCCAGCCGCTTTTACTTCCCAGGGCTTTAGCTGCTACCCATGGCGGGGTCGACTTGGGAGAAGAGGTCGTGTATAACAAAAATCCAGATAGAGTGCGGCATTCAATTCTATTCATGATTCTGTTGTTCTCATATATGTCACACAGGGCTCGCTGTCTATTCTTCCAGTCCGCTTCATGGATAACTGTGCACAACCAAAAACGTCACCTATCTTTAACTGTAGCCAATATCTCAATTGTGTGTGTGTGTGTGTGTGTGTGTGTGTGTGTGTGTGTGTGTGTGTGTGTGTGTGTGCGCGTGTGTGTGTGTGTGTGTGTGGCAGCGGGAAGGGGGAGGTTCTTTTCTCGTAGTCTCTAATGTTTTCTCTATGTTGGTGAGTCTGATTAAATCCCCCCCCCCTTTCCGGTGATTCTCTGCTAGTTTTTTTCTGAGGATGTGTCCAGTGTAGCACCATCTTTTCTGTCTTCTAACTGTTGATACAAGTGGCTGCCCAGACACTTCTCTATTACTTCTCTTCTTGTGAATTCATTCCATTTTATTGTCATCATTTTGCCACTAAGCCTGGTTGAAAAGGGAGGGGGTAGGGAGTGGAGACAGCTCCCCCACCCAGTAAAAAAATGTTTCGCTACAGAAACTTACAGGGTGTGTGGCGTACAGAGGATTAACTAAAGGCCACACAGGAAATATGCCTGCAAATATAACAGAACATTCAGTATGACCAATCATGAACAATGGATAATGAAGAAATTACAGGCAATGGGGTTAAAGAATACCACAAACTGTGCAGTACTGAGAATGCACGTGTGACACAAACTCTCATCACCCCATGAAAACTCTCAAAGGGATAAGATGATATTGACGTCACATCATATAAAAAGTGAAATGCTGATATTTGACTTGTGTTGGAAACACTAGACAGAATGGCAGAAAAGGATGTATGCAGAAATTTGAAATGGCAGAACAGCATAAATTGTTTTTTTTTAAATAAGCAATTCCAATTTCACCATAGTATCAAATGACAGAGATGATCGATATGTGACTGTCGATATCTTCTCAACCAAGAACTATAATTAAAGGGTTAGGGGGAAATGTTCTCTCGTGTCTTAGCCTTTTCTTCCCAAAGAAAAGCCTATATAACGAAGCTGGAATCTAACTTGGGATGTCTGTATGTTCTACTACAACACAACAGCATGTAAAGTGTGAGTGTGTCTAGGTTACACAACAATATAGAACATACAGATGTGTAAATATGTTCTATCCCAACACAACAGCAGGTAAAGTGTGAGTGTGTCTAGGTTACACAACAAAATAGTACATACAGATATGTGAATATGTTCTATCCCAACACAACAGCAGGTAAAGTGTGAGTGTGTCTAGGTTACACAACAAAATAGTACATACAGATATGTGAATATGTTCTATCCCAACACAACAGCAGGTAAAGTGTGAGTGTGTCTAGGTTACACAACAAAATAGTACATACAGATGTGTGAATATGTTCTATCCCAACACAACAGCAGGTAAAGTGTACCTATGTCTATATTAAACAATACAACAGCATGTACAGTGTGACTGTTTCTATGTTCAGCCACAATACTTGTGATTGATTCTTTGTTCTATCATAACACAGTTCTACGTAAAGTGTAACTGTTTCTATGTTAAACAACACAACAGGTTGCAAACTATGACTGTTTATATGGCAACACGTTACGCAAACACCGCCAGATACCGTTATTTATCGAAATAAGGTGATTGCAACAAAGCTATGAAAGCCTAGAAACGAATAGGAAAACATAAAGTATACGTTAGTTTTACAGGTCAAATTACAATAGCCAAACAAAGGACGTTGCGGCGATCAGTCTTCATCAATAGAACTAACAATATTGTAACTGGACTGGTAAAGTAGATATATACTTGATGTTTTCCCAGATAATGGCAGCCCGTAATCTGATTAGGCTCCAGTACGATAGAACACCTAATATGTATGTTACAATAATAAAATAGGCGATCAAATTACCACCACATGATAAATCCAAATTAATATAATCCAATTAACAAATCTTTCAGTGACAGTATCGCAAACCAATATCCTGCAATATTTGAAGCAACATTAAAATATTACAACATTGTTACCAAGTATATGCCTGTTAACACGACATAATGACTCTATATACAAGTATAGGCATGTAAACTACACCAAACGGTAAATGTGTACACATGCTAACAGCACGTACGGGGGTCACAGAGCACGTGAAGGTATGTTGCAGACGGTAGTGACCTCGAGCAGCACACGTGCGGTTCCGTGTCAGACCGCTAACAACAGACCATCACGCCAAACGACTGGGAAAATGCGCAAACTCAAGCCCCAGAGTCTACCTATGTATCCATTACAACCATAGTTACCTTCACATGTCAACGATCTAGGCTAATCTCTAGACTGTTCGATTAGATTTACTCAATACAATGGTTTCTTGAATAACACCACGGCATATGCTGCTGTCGTTTATGTGGCCGTCATATATTAAAGTAATTAAGTGACTGTAAGACGCGCTACTACGTAGATAGTGACTCGGAGATAAAATTGCATAAACGGTATCAGAAACGTAAAGAAGCCGGCGTAAACTGAACAGAAAACGTACACACTCTGCCCTAGAAACAGTCTAGCTCTGTGTCTGCCGTGAGCAGGAGAACGCACGTTTGGAGATTTGGAGTAGGAGAAGGGTGAGGGTGGAGTGTAAAGGTTGTGTGGCTCTGTTCACCTTTTCGTTCCATAGGCATACAGGGGTGGGGTAAACAGCACAAGCGATACACACCGACATCAAAGCTAACACTCAGGTAAATCACTAGGGGATTTCCTTGGTGCCGACTCCCGCCGCATGTTCGTTCCTGGTCTACTCTGATATGATCTAGGTCACCAGCAACACAAAGAAGTGCATGGTGCTGTATCTGGCACACATAAACGCAACGCAGCCTGATATACAATAACACATCAATAACATGCGCCCATACATTTTTTGTATTCCTTACTAGATTATTTTAATATACGGATTTAACTGACCGTAATCCAGTACAGCAGCGAAACAAAGAAAGTCGTGTGAGGGTGCAAGATTAGGCGTGAACTAATTATCAGGTGACCAACGTCTCTCTCTCTCTCTCTCTCTCTCTATATATATATATATATATATATATATATATATATATATATATATATATATATATATATATATATATATATATATATATATATACACATATATATACATATATATAGTCCATATAAAATATATAGGACAATCAGAGAGGCAATTATAAGCTTGACTGGAGTCACGCTTATTTTCGGCATCTTTTTTTTAAATGTGTGTTTTAGATGTATAATAATGATATAACAACGCTGACAGTTTGTGTGTGGTATCGGCCAGTGAGAACAAAGCTGTTTTATTCCCTGATACCTTGCATAACTGTCCAGCATGTTAACATAAAGCATCTGTAGGTTCAGGCTCGATTGAGGGGGGGGGGGGGGGGGGGGGGGGGAGGGCCACTATGTTGACGTTTTGTGTGTGTCCTTAAAACTTAGATCTTTAACCGGAGTGACTGCATCATAACAGTGCACGTTGATTCACTAGCCGAAAGTCCCAATGTGGCTAACCAGAGCCGACAAGTGCCAGAACCAACTAGTCAGCTCTTGCAAATCCTTCGACACTATATAAGGCGCTTATCGCTTGTTAGCCAACGATTATTATAAGACATACGTCCTTTAAAGGATGAAATTTTTTGCTTTTTGAAGCCCCGCCCTGGCTTTTGCCAGGGGCCGCAATTATGACAATTGGCCATAATATGTGAGTGACCTCTCCACGGCGATCCTCATTCACGTGGTGGCACTTTGTGTCATCGGGTGTTTATTTATGTGATGTTCTGGTGGGGTAGGAAGTCAGTCAGTCAGTCTGTTAGCCAACGGTCGGTGTTACGACGTACTACAATTGCTCAGAAAAGGCTAATGTCCCAATTAAAAGCTGAAACACGAGTAGATTTCTATGAACCCAAACCGTAACATCCATGCATACACCGCGCTCCACACAGTCTACATCCAGCAAAAGCTCTGACAGAGACTGGAAGTCACTCATAACTGCGGACAACAATTCTTGTCACACTTCCAAAAGTAGTGACTTCACTGGCTGATCGTTACAGCTAGATCTGATATATCGATCCTCACAGGATGCGTTGTTTGTAACAGATGTCACTTTCTTGCACGGCTGCCTTCTGCTCTTGTATCTGCCGACATGAAATCCTAAAGCCTGCACTATATGCTTCACAACAAAGCCGTAATCACAGATGAGGGTCTCAGCGACACAACACTTCTCCCCCGTCTTCGTGTCTGCCAGCTGGTGTTTACCACCAGAGCAGACCAGCAGTGGGATATCCAGCCAGCTGGTGTTTACCACCAGGGCAGACCTACAGTGGGATATCCAGCCAGCTGGTGTTTACCACCAGAGCAGACCAGCAGTGGGATATCCAGCCAGCTGGTGTTTACCACCAGGGCAGACCTACAGTGGGATATCCAGCCAGCTGGTGTTTACCACCAGGGCAGACCTACAGTGGGATATCCAGCCAGCTGGTGTTTACCACCAGAGCAGACCAGCAGTGGGATATCCAGCCAGCTGGTGTTTACCACCAGAGCAGACCAGCAGTGGGATATCCAGCCAGCTGGTGTTTACCACCAGGGCAGACCTACAGTGGGATATCCAGCCAGCTGGTGTTTACCACCAGAGCAGACCAGCAGTGGGATATCCAGCCAGCTGGTGTTTACCACCAGGGCAGACCTACAGTGGGATATCCAGCCAGCTGGTGTTTACCACCAGGGCAGACCTACAGTGGGATATCCAGCCAGCTGGTGTTTACCACCAGGGCAGACCTACAGTGGGATATCCAGCCAGCTGGTGTTTACCACCAGGGCAGACCTACAGTGGGATATCCAGCCAGCTGGTGTTTACCACCAGGGCAGACCTACAATAGGATATCCAGCCAGCTGGTGTTTACCAGAGGGGTTTGTGATACTCCTACACACCACAGACAGGCAGTATACTACTACACACCACAGACAGACAGTATACTGCTACACACCACAGACAGACAGTATACTACTACACACCACAGACAGGCAGTATACTACTACACACCACAGACAGACAGTATACTGCTACACACCACAGACAGACAGTATACTGCTACACACCACAGACAGACAGTATACTACTACACACCACAGACAGACAGTATACTGCTACACACCACAGACAGACAGTATACTGCTACACGCCACAGACAGACAGTATACTGCTACACACCACAGACAGACAGTATACTACTACACACCACAGACAGGCAGTATACTACTACACACCACAGACAGACAGTATACTGCTACACACCACAGACAGACAGTATACTGCTACACACCACAGACAGACAGTATACTACTACACACCACAGACAAGCAGTATAATGCTACACACCACAGACAGACAGTATACTGCTACACACCACAGACAGGCAGTATACTGCTACACGCCACAGACAGACAGTATACTGCTACACGCCACAGACAGACAGTATACTGCTACACACCACAGACAGGCAGTATACTGCTACACACCACAGACAGTATACTGCTACACACCACGGACAGGTAGTATACTGCTACACACCACAGACAGACAGTATACTGCTACACACCACGGACAGACAATATACTACTACACACCACAGACAGACAGTATACTGCTACACACCACAGACAGACAGACAGTATACTGCTACACACCACAGACAGACAGTATATTGTTATACACCACAGACAGACAGTATATTGTTATACACCACAGACAGACAATATATTGTTATACACCACAGACAGACAGTATATTGTTATACACCACAGACAGGCAGTATATTGTTATACACCACAGACAGACAGTATATTGTTATACACCACAGACAGACAATATATTGTTATACACCACAGACAGACAGTATATTGTTATACACCACAGACAGGCAGTATACTGCTAGACGGCACATATTTGAGTTCAGACTGAGAAGTACAGATGGGTTTTGTAAGGTAGATGCGCGACCTAGCCTGGGAATGTGAGAATGATACACAATATGCAAGTAATTGTGCTGAGGTTATACACAAAAATATGAGTTGTAGATTTAATATATAGCCAACCATCGATTTGTAAGTATTGTGTATAATCAACCAGGGAGTTGGCAGAATTGTGTACAACCAACCAGAGAGTTGTCAGAACGACGTACAAACCAATCAGAGAGTTGTCAGAACGACGTACAAACCAATCAGAGAGTTGTCAGAACGACGTACAAACCAACCAGAGAGTTGTCAGAACGACGTACAAACCAACCAGAGAGTTGTCAGAACGACGTACAAAGCAACCAGAGAGTTGTCAGAATGACGTACAAACCAAACAGAGAGTTGTCAGAACGACGTACAAACCAACCAGAGAGTTGTCAGAACGACGTACAAACCAACCAGAGAGTTGTCAGAACGACGTACAAAGCAACCAGAGAGTTGTCAGAACGACGTACAAACCAACCAGAGAGTTATCAGAACGACGTACAAACCAATCAGAGAGTTGTCAGAACGACGTACAAACCAATCAGAGAGTTGTCAGAACGACGTACAAACCAACCAGAGAGTTGTCAGGACGACGTAGAAACCAACCAGAGAGTTGTCAGAACGACGTACAAACCAATCAGAGAGTTGTCAGATTCTTCATGATAGCAGTTGTGAGATGAGGAAAGCACGAGGCACTGTCATGGGACGTATATCCTCTACTGATCGTTACATGTTGTCTCCATCATGACTGTTATTCTCCCGTTTGTTCTATTGTCTTCAACTGTTCCGACTTCTATTTCACTTCTGCCATCGTCAGTTAGTACATACTCAAGGTAGGAGAGACATCCAAGTTGTTCTCATTTCGTTCACTTACTGTGATTTTCACTGTTGGCGCATCTTTTACAATGTTAACTCTGTCAGTTTTTTTTTATTTTTTTTTTTATTTTAACATTGAAACCAGACTCTGCACTTAACTATTTACTTGTTTAACTAGTTCTCGAAACTCGTGCCTTCTGCTAAAAATATGTCATCGGCATACGTTAGATTGTTTCATACATTAGATTGTTTCATACGTTAGATTGTTTCATACGTTAGATTGTTTCATACATTAGATTGTTTCATACATTAGATTGTTTCATACGTTAGATTGTTTCATACGTTAGATTGTTTCATACGTTAGATTGTTTCATACGTTAGATTGTTTCATACGTTAGATTGTTTCATACGTTAGATTGTTTCATACATTAGATTGTTTCATACGTTAGATTGTTTCATACGTTAGATTGTTTCATACATTAGATTGTTTCATACATTAGATTGTTTCATACGTTAGATTGTTTCATACATTAGATTGTTTACAAATAAAATAATAAAAATAGTCTTTCACTGCAATTTAGCCCAGACAATTTTCCACTTGTTTAACAATACTTTCCGTATACAAGTTAAAACAACCAGGTGGCAGCACGCGATCTTGTCGTACTCCATTTTGTTTAAATCTCTGTGTTTGTGATTAGATATGTCATACCTTATTGTGGTTATTTATTCTCAGTCGGGAGCAGAAGAGAGCCCGGAAAGGAGAGAGAGAGAGAGAGAGAGAGAGAGAGAGAGAGAGAGAGAGAGAGAGAGAGAGAGAGTAGAAGAAGAAGAAGAAAATGTCACAGAGTTCAGTTTTAAAACTGGATGCATCCTTCGTGAGAAACGATTCTTTCTATCCCTTATTTAGTGTGTGAAAATGTTTGGTATTGTTGTATCTGTGCATTGTCAACACGATTTCAACAACAGCAGCAGTTCAACACTGTGCTCCCAACACCGGTGTCTGCAACGTGAGATGTTTTGTTGCAGAAGCGGGTTGTATCTACAGCACGTCTGTAGATGACATGAAGCGTGAGCAGCTCCAGAAACCAGACAACGCAGTTGTAAGTTGAATGACGCAATGGTTTTATTTGCCCATCAGTTAACAACATACTGCCGCGATGATGACGTATTTACTGTATTCACTCGTATATAAAGTCCGCGTTATCTTTCCTGTTGAATTGTATGTATGAAAATGCTAGAGCAGATATACACACTTACGGTAACTTGAGCTGTAAAAACTTAACGGTAAAAGTATAGAAGCCAACAATAGAGATAACTTTTTTTTTTACAAATTAGCACCAAACCCCGCTATTCCCCATATAAAGTGAAGAGACAGCAGTTATTCCCCAATCGTAAAGTAACTGGTCCGGGAATATCGTGTTCACTTGACATAAACTGTGTCAATATAAAGCCAGACCTGTATGTATGTATGCATGTATCCATCCATCCATCCATCGATCCATCCATCCATCCAAACATACATACATACATACATACATACATATATACATACTTACATACATAAGTAAACTAAACAAACAGCAGCAAAGAAGAAGTGGTCTCCATTGTACAATCTAGCCAGGACACATAGATAATGTTTAGCAGCTCATTTAGAAACAAGATACAAAGGTGTCTAGAAAATGAAGCTGGTGGCAAATGGACTTCAGCACACAATGAAATAATTAAAGGAAGACAGTAAGGACGTATTCACCTCCCCTGTCCGTTATGTCAAGTCAAAAAACACAGAGAACACACAAACAGGCAAGACAGATGTGAGCCTCCGAACAAAACAAACAATCAGACAGAGCATCACCTACCATCTGGCCTTTAAATACCATTTCCACGTGAATTACGAAAGAAAAGGATAAACACAGTGTGTCGTCTGCTGTCGGCGAGCAACGTACATGACAAAAACAATGTCTTATTTATCCGGCTTAATAATGCATGAACTAATCAATGACAACACGAAGTCGAGCTCTATTTTCAGTCTGGTAATGATCAAGAAATATGTGGCAGGATAAAGCTGACAATATCAGGGGTTATTGATTGACTTCTCGCAGGAGTGGCGAGCTCAGAGAGAATATAAAGAGGCATACGTTGGCTACAAGTAGGATTATCATTTGAACCCTGATGGGGCCAGGGATTTGTTTCTTCAGAATCTTACCATTGCAAGCTATACAAATAGTCAAGTATAAATATATCACATCCATGTGTAAACCCAAAAATATGAGACTCCATACATAATAACTGACAACAAAAACGAAACAAAAAATAGTAACCATGTGAATGTGATGTCTTAACAGTGAAGGAGTGATTAGTGGATCTGTCTCCCAGTCAGTGGAGTAGTGATTAGTGGATCTGTCTCCCAGTCAGTGGAGTAGTGATTAGTGGATCTGTCTCCCAGTCAGTGGAGGAGTGATTAGTGGATCTGTCTCCCACTCAGTGGAGGAGTGATTAGTGGATCTGCCTGTCTGTCAAATAGTGGTATAGTGATTAGTGGATCTGTCTCCCAGTCAGTAGAGGAGTGATTAGTGGATCTGCCTGTCTGTCAAACAGTGGTATAGTGATTAGTGGATCTGTCTCCCAGTCAGTAAAGTAGTGATTAGTGGATCTGTCTCCCAGTCAGTGGAGGAGTGATTAGTGGATCTGCCTGTCTGTCAAAAAGTGGTATAGTGATTAGTGGATCTGTCTCCCAGTAGGTAGAAGAGTGATTAGTGGATCTGTCTATCTGTCAAACAGCGGTATAGTGATTAGTGGATCTGTCTTCCAGTCAGTGGAGTAGTGATTAGTGGATCTGCCTGTCTGTCAAACAGTGGTATAGTGATTAGTGGATCTGTCTCCCAGTCAGTGGAGGAGTGATTAGTGGATCTGCCTGTCTGTCAAACAGCGGTATAGTGATTAGTGGATCTGTCTCCCAGTCAGTGGAGGAGTGATTAGTGGATCTGTCTGTCTGTCAAACAGTGGTATAGTGATTAGTGGATCTGTCTCCCAGTCAGTATAAGAGTGATTAGTGGATCTGCCTGTTTGTCAAACAGTGGTATAGTGATTAGTGAATCTGTCTCTCAGTCAGTGGAGGAGTGATTAGTGGATCTGCCTGTCTGTCAAAAAGTGGTATAGTGATTATTGGATCTGTCTCTCAGTCAGTGGAGGAGTGATTAGTGGATCTGTCTTCCATTCAGTGGTATAGTGATTAGTGGATCTGTCTCCCAGTCAGTGGAGGAGTGATTAGTGGATCTGTCTCCCAGTCAGTGGTACAGTGATTATTGGATCTGTCTCCCAGTCAGTGGTACAGTGATTAGTGGATCTGTCTCCTAGTCAGTGGAGGAGTGATAAGTGGATCTGCCTGTCTGTCAAACAGTGGTATAGTGATTAGTGGATCTGTCTCCCAGTCAGTAGAAGAGTGATTAGTGGATCTGTCTGTCTGTCAAACAGCGGTATAGTGATTAGTGGATCTGCCTGTCTGTCAAACAGTGGTATAGTGATTAGTGGATCGTCTCCCAGTCAGTAGAAGAGTGATTAATGGATCTGCCTGTCTGTCAAACAGTGGTATAGTGATTAGTGGATCGTCTCCCAGTCAGTAGAAGAGTGATTAATGGATCTGCCTGTCTGTCAAACAGTGGTATAGTGATTAGTGGATCTGTCTCCCAGTCAGTAGAGGAGTGATTAGTGGATCTGCCTGTCTGTCAAACAGTGGTATAGTGATTAGTGGATCTGTCTCCCAGTCAGTGGAGGAGTGATTAGTGAATCTGTCTCCATGTCAGTGGAGTAGTTATTAGTGGATCTGTCTCCCAGTCAGTGGAGGAGTGATTAGTGGATCTGCCTGTCTGTCAAACCATGGTATAGTGATTAGTGGATCTGTCTCCCAGTCAGTATAAGAGTGATTAGTGGATCTGCCTGTTTGTCAAACAGTGGTATAGTGATTAGTGGATCTGTCTCTCAGTCAGTGGAGGAGTGATTAGTGGATCTGCCTGTCTGTCAAACAGTGGTATAGTGATTAATGGATCTGTCTCCCAGTCAGTGGAGGAGTGATTAGTGGATCTGTCTTCCATTCAGTGGTACAGTGATAAGGGGATCTGTCTCCCAGTCAGTGGAGGAGTGATTAGTGGATCTGTCTCCCAGTCAGTGGTACAGTGATTAGTGGATCTGTCTCCCAGTCAGTGGAGAAGTGATTAGTGGATCTGTCTCCCAGTCAGTGGTACAGTGATTATTGGATCTATCTCCCAGTCAGTGGAGGAGTGATAAGTGGATCTATCTCCCAGTCAGTGGAGGAGTGATAAGTGGATCTGCCTGTCTGTCAAACAGCGGTATAGTGATTAGTGGATCTGTCTCCCAGTCAGTGGAGGTGTGATTAGTGGATCTGCCTGTCTGTCAAACAGTGGTATAGTGATTATTGATCTGCCTGTCAAACAGTGGTATATTGATTAGTGGATCTGTCTCCCAGTCAGTGGAGAAGTGATTAGTGGATCTGCCTGTCTGTCAAACAGTGGTAAAGAGATGAGTGGATCTGCCTGCCAGTCAGACAGTGGTATAGTTATTAGTAGATCTGTCTGTCTGTCAAACAGTGGTATAGTGATTAGTGAATCTTCCAATCTGTCAAATAATGGTATAGTGATTAGTGGATCTGTCTCCCAGTCAGTGGTACAGTAATTAGTGAATCTGTCTCCCAGTCAGTGGAGGAGTGATTAGTGGATCTGCCTGTCTGTCAAACAGTGGTATAGTGATTAGTGGATCTGCCTGTCTGTCAAACAGTGGGATAGTGATTAGTAATCTGCCTGTTAAACAGTGGTCTACTGATTAGTGGATCTGTCTTCCAGTCAGTGGAGAAGTGATTAGTGGATCTGCCTGTCTGTCAAACAGCGGTATAGTGATTACTGGATCTGTCTCCCAGTCAGTGGAGGAGTGATTAGTGGATCTGCCTGTCTGTCAAACAGTGGTATAGTGATTAGTGGATCTGCCTGTCTGTCAAACAGTGGGATAGTGATTAGTGATCTGCCTGTCAAACAGTGGTATACTGATTAGTGGATCTGTCTCCCAGTCAGTGGAGAAGTGATTAGTAGATCTGTCTGTCTGTCAAACAGTGGTATAGTGATTAGTTGATCTACCTGTCTGTCAAACAGTAGTATAGTGATTAGTGAATTTACCAATCTGCCAAATAATGGTATAGTGATTAGTGGATCTGTCTCCCAGTCATTGGTACAGTGATAAGTGAATCTGTCTCCCAGTCAGTGGAGGAGTGATTAGTGGATCTGCCTGTCTGTCAAACAGCGGTATAGTGATTAGTGGATCTGTCTCCCAGTCAGTGGAGGAGTGATTAGTGGATCTGCCTGTCTGTCAAACAGTGGTATAGTGATTAGTGGGTCTGCCTGTCTGTCAAACAGTGGTATAGTGATTATTGATCTGCCTGTCAAACAGTGGTATATTGATTAGTGGATCTGTCTCCCAGTCAGTAGAGAAGTGATTAGTGGATCTGCCTGTCTGTCAAACAGTGGTATAGTGATGAGTGGATCTGCCAATCTGTCAAATAATGGCATAGTTATTAGTAGATCTGTCTGTCTGTCAAACAGTGGTATAGTGATTAGTTGATCTACATGTCTGTCAAACAGTAATATAGTGAATCTGCCAATCTGTCAAATAATGGTATAGTGATTAGTGGATCTGTCTGGGTCAGTGAGTCTAAAAACAATTAATGCACTCTTCTTCATCAGTAGAAGCTGCTGAAAATGATTCTGACACTTTGGGATTTGACAGGTCATTGCTATGTGGTACCAGGCATAATGCAGAGGGAATGTTTGGACATTCCAGTTTATTTTTCTCTTTTGATATGCATTTCCCAATTGGTGAGCCCCATGCAAATTTAACAGTTGTTAAAATGATCAGTGGGCTGTCCCTACATCACTGTGACTGCAACAGGCATAGCTTGCCTTTTGCCAGTCAAATACAGTTATAACTACACATGACTGCTGAATAATCGGCACATATGTGGCGTCCAGCTCTTATCTTGATCTCCTATTTTACAGCCAAAATACAAATTGTATGCCTTCTTAATCGATTGGCACCTTTCCGTCTTTCCAGACAATAGCAAGGATGCATGGGACTAAGGGACTAATAGCCCATGGAGATCGCGAGCATGATTAGCAAGACCTGCCCATGTCAAGAAAAGTCTTTCACAATTAAAGCATGGGATTTCAGGACCATTGTTATCAACATTTGTGTTTAGTCTGTTTTTTTCTCAGATACTCAGCTCTCATCCTTTCTGCAATTATTTCTTCCTTCATTCTCATTCCTTTCCTGATGTGCCCTCTCCACGCAACTTGGTTCGTGGCATTTGTTCCCACTAGTCCAGTCAATACCTGTAATATTCATGCCCTGCTTGCACACATCTTTATATCGTAGTAGAGGTCAGCCTCGACATCTTCTACCCATCTTTAATTCACCATAAAGGATGTCCTTAGGGACTCTTGTCATTCTCCATTCTAAAGGTGTGACCTAGCCACCTGAGTCTTTGTAGACTGAGCATTGAGAAAACTGTTGTAGTACCTGCTCTTTCCAGTACCTCAGTGTTTGTGATCTAGTCCTACCCCTTAATGCCAAGTACTCTTCTTAGATATTGCATGTGAAAGCTATTTAGCCGTCTTTCCTGGTGCAAATTTGTTGACCAAGTTTCACTGCCATGAAGCATAGTGCTGAGAACACAAGCCTGATGGACAAAGAGTTTTTGTTTAATTGTGAGCTTTCTGTTCACCCAAACTCTTTTTTTGTTAATATGCTTATTGTTTGTGCTGTCTTACCTATCCTATGTTGACTGCTTGGTCCAGCGATAGTTTACTATTTACTGTGGAACTAAGCTAGGTTTCTCAACCACCTTCCCAAACAATTTAGCTATATTTCATATTTGTGACAGAGATGTCACCTCAAAGCATATATAACAGAAATTATTAGTGATGCTGACACACGTCCTAGGCATTTCTAACTATGATACTTCTGATAAGGACAAATGCACTAACCAATGGCATAATGTTATCAGAGATAAGATAGTTTTACTAAAAGGGGATGATATAGGTAGCATAATCAAATTCTAGTTACATTTTTGTTGATCGCTGGAAAAAATGTGGCTATTGCCCACAACAGTTGTGTCATATACATGAACTGACTGCATTTAAATAAACTAGTAGCACATGTTTTGAAAACTAGAGCCAATCAACATTTTCAAATGTTATCTTTGTTTTTAGCACATCAAAATTAGTTAAGATAAGCTATTTTCATTTCTGAATCATTTTGGTTGTTGATTAGCGTAATTTTATCAATCCCATGCTAAAGACTCTAACATTCATGTCTGCAAATTAGCCTCCAACCAACCAAGTTTCATCAACTTCCCACCCAGTGACGTGTCTTAACAGAAATGGTGTTTATAGTGACTCACAGTGTGTCACTCTGGGGAAAATGGGAAAGGGGAGGGGGGTTGCAGAAGTGATAGACCAGGGGGTCAGTAGCTCTCTAGCTCAAATTTATAGGGTTACAGTCCAGGTGGGGCAGCAGCCTCAGGTGGGGCGGTAGCCTCAGGTGGGGTGGCAGCCTCAGGTAGGGCGGCAGCCTCAGGTGGGGCAGCAGCCTCAGGTGGGGCGACAGCCTCAGGTGGGGGTGGTAGCTTCAGGTGGGGCGGCAGCCTCAGGTGGGGGCGGTAGCCTCAGGTGGGGGCGGTAGCTTCAGGTGTGGGGGGGGGGGGGGGCATAGCCTCAGGTGGGGGCGGTAGCTTCAGGTAGAGGGGGGGGCATAGCCTCAGGTGGGGGCAGTAGCCTCAGGTGGGGCGGCAGCCTCAGGTGGGGCAGTAGCCTCAGGTAGGGGCGGTTGCTTCAGGTGGGGGCGGTTGCTTCAGGTGGGGGAGGTAGCCACATGTGGGGGCGGTAGCTTCAGGTGGAGGCGGTAGCTTCATGTGGGTGCGGTAGCCTCAGGTGGGGGCGGTAGCCTCAGGTGGGGGCGGTAGCCTCAGGTGGGGGTGGTAGCCTCAGGTGGGGGCGATAGCCTCAGGTGGGGGCGGTAGCTTCAGGTGCAGTTAGAAGGCATTAAATAAAAATAAGACAGCAAAGAACAGGGGTGGGGAAGGGGGGTGTTGTGACTTCGTCTTTCATAATATATAACAAACTGATGTTATAGCCAATCAGGTTAGTCCTTATTAAAATTAACTTAAATGTTTTCTTGGACTTGAACAGACATTTTTGCAGGTCGGTAAAACTGAGACACTGGGTCTCTCAGAGCAGTGTAAAAGTGTCAAATCTGTTTGTGGTTTACTTAACGGACATTACTCCATGCTGTCATCAGCAAGTCTTAAACAGCCTACATGTATTGAAATCTATGTACAACAATTAATGCTCATCAATGACTTTGCTTTTTAGACATCCATTCAAAACACCTCAAAGTGGAATACTGGACAAATAACTGGGGTGTAAAACTTTCACTGACACATTTTCGTCCTTCCGGACAACAATGTTATACTGTGTTATAGAGAAGAAAAGGAAGCACAGATAAGTTTCTCCTGTCCATAGCACAAAGCGTTATTTCAGAGACAATAGGTTGCTCATGCAGCATGATCCCTAACTTGGCCTTGTTTACTCCAAAGAAAAGGTAACAGTAATATGTTTGGAACACAGCCCTCTGCAGACGCTGCCTGATCACAAGAATAAGGCTCTGTCTGCCTTTTGGAGCTTCCCTCCTAGACCAGCTGCCAACCAAGGCAACATTGTTGTTAGGCAGCATTTCCTTGTCTCCTAATAAGTATGGCTTTTTTCCTTTGCCCAAAATCATTGCTATATGATGTGGAACATTTGGCGTTAACAAATACAATACTGCAGACTACAGTCTAGCTGAGTCAGATCAGTCTACAATTAAAATAAACAACACACCTGTCTTGAAGCAACTTGGATTCTTAGGTGATCTGTGTCAAATTGTAATTTTTATTTTAAAGGATTTTTTCAGAAATTTCTGCTGGTTCCTACCCAATTCTCTAATGCATTTCTAAAAGTAGAAAGGTTAAAGGTCATTGTGTGTGACTTCAGCTGCATACTATGTAAAGCTTGCTTCCTTTAGACGAATTCCCTCCTAGGTGATATGTTTTATCTGTTGAGGGTAAATTGACTTTACCTGACAATTCTCTCACAGTAGTGGCCTTATAACATACTCTTTGCAATTTTTAATTATAGTAGGACTTTTAATCTGCAAAGCTTGCACATGGAACAACCCATATTTTGTAGTTATCTGAGAATTTCCGCAAACTGACATCACTGCCCAGGAGATGAGGCGACATGTGATGTTATGAGCCTTGTAAAAATGCCCAGTCTTAAGCTGATATTCAAATCCAGTACCTTCAGAGCATCAAGTATTCAGCCATATCTCCTCTACTGATGTCTGCTTTAAAAAGAGTATAAATAAAAAGTCCTAACTTTAAATACTGCATGGAAGAACAAGCAATCTTTATTTCTGCAGCTCAATCCACACAGACACACACAAAAACATTTCTAGCAGTCAGCAGAGGAGAAACAGACATCAATGCTGTGGGGTCATTCCGATATGCACACAATCCCCATCTTCAGCTGTTAGCGAAGAGTCTTGGTGCCAATGGGACTGGCAGCAGTTTAAGACTGCAGAAGAGACAGACTTGTAATATGTCTTATCTTGGCTGTTTCTGGTACGTTTTAAACATCAAGACTACAGAGAACTTTTCTACACTGGCAGGATCCTTCACTAGTCAACAGAAACAACTGAAGACATCTATATTATGAGGAACCATGAAAATGTGCATGTCACCTCTCTGCTCTCCTCAAAAATAGCTCTTTTCCCCACATTCAATTGTACAACATAAAGTTTCTTACCTTTGAGACCTCAGCCACGCCAGTGACATGTTTTTTGTTAAGTACAGGTTTCCGAGGACTGCGTGGACTTGGTAGTTTCGGTGATGTGGGAGTAACTAAAGAGCTGCCTCCAAGCCTTGGTGAGCTTCCCTTTGTAGCTAAGGAAGTTCGAGTAGGTGCACTGACTGCCTCACCCTTGGCTATCTGTATTAAACTGTCTCTAAGGGATACCTGAGGAAACCAGTCAAAACAAAGTTAGCGTGTTGAAATCAGTTCTGCAATCTATGCAAATCTGTGTTTCTGTCTTTAACTATTGTAATTGTTATCATACCACATTATTTTCCAGTTCTTAAAAAAAAAATAACAGAATAAATATTCTGAATGCATGCTGGTGTGCGTATGTGTGCATTCTGTTGTGCGTATGTGTGCATTCTGTTGTGCGTATGTGTGTATTCTGTTGTGCGTATGTGTGCATTCTGTTGTGCATATGTGTGCATTCTGTTGTGCGTATGTGTGCATTCTGTTGTGCGTATGTGTGCATTCTGTTGTGCGTATGTGTGCATTCTGTTGTGCGTATGTGTGCATTCTGTTGTGCGTATGTGTGTATTCTGTTGTGCGTATGTGTGCATTCTGTTGTGCATATGTGTGCATTCTGTTGTGCGTATGTGTGCATTCTGTTGTGCGTATGTGTGCATTCTGTTGTGCGTATGTGTGCATTCTGTTGTGCGTATGTGTGCATTCTGTTGTGCGTATGTGTGCATTCTGTTGTGCGTATGTGTGCATTCTGTTGTGCGTTTGTCTGCATTCTGTTGTGCGTATGTGTGTATTGTGTTGTGCGTATGTGTGCATGTGCACATGGGTGATGTATGCATGTGATTACTAATACATTCTACAAGAAACAATGTTATTTCTATAAGCAATACGTCCCTGTCAAGGTTATAACAATAATTATTGTATATTATATAACATAGATCCATGGTTATGAATAAACAAGCTTATTCCTTGAGACCTCAGAAACATGGTTTTACAGAAGAAAGCTTAAAGTGCCTATAGCAGCCAAAATGAGTAAATATATGGAAAGATGATTGGTTGCGGTTCATCTGCATGACTAGGCATCTAATGCGAAGAAATGATTCACTGCAGCCTACCTTTCTTCTCATTAGAGGTGATTTAGGATAAGGTTGGGCTTGGGTATCTCACTGCCAGCCAGCCCCCCCCCCCCCCCTCCCTCCCAAATTTATCTGCAGAAAACAATAAACAATGGTGAGTTTTTGTGGGGGCCAATGCTCCACTAGGGATTACAGGATAGAAGAAGCTAACCAGACAGCACATCAAAAACATTAGCAAAAAACAGTCCTCACATTACAAAAAAAAAAACAAGAAAAGAGAAAATGAAACAAATGAAAAATGTGTGGAAAGGGAAAGACAAAAGGACAATGAGAGAAGGTTACTGACAGCGTTTTGTTATGGATAGAAAGTGCTGAAGATTACTAAATGTGGAGAAGTTATTTTAAGCAGGATCATTCTGGAAACATAAGAAATGAGAGTGACAAACAACCATAGGATGAAAAGGCAAGCTTCTTATCAAATATACTGTGTACTGACCAGATAGCCATTTTTTGCATAATAATAGAGTGAAGCCCTGACCATAACTTGCCTTTTTATATTGGATCTGTGAACTGAACTGGAAAAGCCTCTGACATCAATGATTCATTATCTCTTTGAATACTGATGACACACTTAAAGATCCCAATATAAAGGAGTTTAGATTACTTGAGCAATGAAACAAGAAGATATGAAATGAGTTCTTCATGAAGGAAAACTCAAGTGTATGTTCTAAATAACAGGAGCATGACAGGGATACTTTTTTTAGCTGTATTTTTCATAGTGACTACAGATTAGATTAAGGGGTTAACAAACAGCTACCAACAGAACTGGAATTCAATCAACTCTGACAGAACAGCTCAGCGAACTGGATTTTACTGTGCATTAAATCAGATGCAAGACAAATTAAGCATGATGGGAGGTCAAGACAACTATCTAAAATATATAGGGACAAATCCAACACAATAATAATAGAAATCGTGCTTGGTGAAACCTCATATCATCTGGTGGAATAATACATTCAGACCTCCATATAGACAATGCTGGTACAAGAGACACAGACAACATGATGATACAAAAGGCAAGAGTAGCTTTCTTTTCATAGTGTGAATCCAAGCTTTCATATCATAGTGTGAATCCAAGCTATCATATCATTGTGTGAATCCAAGCTTTCATATCATAGTGTGAATCAAAGCTTTCATATCATAGTGTGAAGCCAAGCTTTCATATCATAGTGTGAAGCCAAGCTTTCATATCACAGTGTGAAGCCAAGCTTTCATATCATAGTGTGAATCCAAGCTTTCATACCATTGTGTGAATCCAAGCTTTCATATCATTGTGTAAATCCAAGCTTTCATATCATTGTGTGAATCCAAGCTTTCATATCATAGTGTGAATCCAAGCTTTCATATCATAGTGTGAAGCAAAGCTTTCATATCAAAGCGTGAATCCAAGCTTTCATATAGCGTGAAGCCAAGCTTTCCTATCACAGCGTGAAGCCAAGCTTTCATATCATAGTGTGAATCCAAGCTTTCATATCATAGTGTGAATCCAAGCTTTCATATCATAGTGTGAAGCCAAGCTTTCATATCACAGTGTGAATCCAAGCTTGTGAAGCCAACAGAAATTAAATCTAGTACCAAGTTTAGAGTATTTAATTCAGTCAAATCATACAAAACAACAACTAATACACTACACACATGCAGTAACTGCTACTTGCACAGAATAGAAGGAATTAAATGGTGTGCCAGAATCACTAGTGCTTACTTTCTTCATCTTCCTCAGCACACGCTGCAAGTCTGCTACAATCATTACTTGTTTATGCAGCTGGTTCTCAAACTAAGAGAATGCTGCTTGTCTGCCTCCACTTACCTTCTCTATATAAAATTGTATTCTTCCAATATTTCTGTTATCCAATGTATTCTGCAAGGTCTGTACTGTTATTTCAATGGTTTTTACCACAATCTAACCACTGTAATATTTCTACTAGAAGGAAGTATTTATGAACGTTCAAAATAAATGAGTGTAATTCACAACTCTTCATATATTTTCTTCACAACTGTTTTCAGATAACACACCAACAGTAGAGCAGGCTACCCACCTGTACACTTGGATCACTCAGCCATCGCAGGAATAACTCATCAACCTTGATCTTAAGCACAGGTTTCAAAGCCATTTCTAGCTATAAATGGCCAGAAGGTTTACGTTTTCAGAGAACAGTTCAGCAAATCCTTCAATGAATAAATCACCACACAATTAAATTATAAATTCAATGACATATAAATACAGTTACGATTCACACATAAAGTTAGCCACATATAAAAAAAAATCATAAATGTGTTGCAGATCACAAGTAGGGACTTGTGAGTTAAAATTATAGAAATAATTTCAGAATGTTATGGACCAAGTTTTAAAGATATACTGACACAATAAAGGATTTTAACTCTTCCAGGCCCATGAACTTTGATAGACTTGGCCCACATTATTTTCCTTTACAAAAATGGCAGAGGGGTGGGTGTACAAGAAGGGCAATAGAGAATGTAATATACTTCTAATCCCAATAAAAGTATATATTTTTTTTAAAATGAGAAATGAATTCACATTTTGAATCTGATGATAAGTGTATGTTTAATTTGTTTATAGTTAGTAGGAAAACAATTCAGCAGGTGTTCAATTTGACAACAACATTTTACTGATTTTACTGATTCAGAAAGCATGCTGAGGAAGATCAGAACAGGTATGCTTCGTGCAGAGTGGCATGCTTCGCTGCAGAGGACACGAGTGAGGAGTTTTGTCTGGATTTTTTCACCGGGCGACGCCGGTGTTTTGGGAAATGAACAGGCGGACAGACTGGCCGGCTCTGCACAACTTGGTAGAATACTGCTACATGATAGGGCAGTCGTGGTTAGTGCCTTGTGGGAGAGCGTGTACAATGCGGAGGAGCAGATGGATCACCACAGTCTGGTGAGATTGATGCAGTTGGGGGTGACGAGAGGTTCTGGCAGAAGCTCAAGGCTCAGAGGAAAGGCAAGACGGACGTTTAATCAGAAAGCTACTGGCACCATTAGTATCGGAACTCTTCGCTGGCTGCTGAAGATGGGGTCAGAGCGCTTATGGGAATGCCCAAAGTGCTGTGATGTCAGTTCTTGAATCAAATTGAATAGAAACAACAACATTTTACAAACAAATTCTTCGCTTGCCATGATTTTGCAGCCACAAGAGTAGGGAATATCAAAATTTGAGAACAAAACTTGAAAGTTTGTTCAATTTCCCAACAAATTTTAAAGTGATAAGTTTCTGGGTTAGTTTAACACTCAGGGGCTCTTAGTTCTTACAGAGTGCTGAGCAAAATTTCAGAAAAAAATGAGCCATTACACACACACTATTTACTTTGTACAGTTATATACAGACTGTAGCTGCGATGATTTCAATGTAGATTAGCCATAGTATAGTACAATCTCTTTATTTAGAGCACTTTCCTTCTCTTACGTCATAAATACAATAGGACATTGTCTGTGTAATAAACTCATTAGAATCGCTAGATTCCAAATAAATGATTGCTTAGCTTTGCTGGTGAAAATTCACCGTTCGAATCACTTTCCCAAAAAATCTAAATTTTCATTATCATTATCAGAATTAAAAGCATCTGGCTGAAACAATTTAAGAGCTTTGGCCACAGAAAGACACATTCTGCGATATTTACTTTTAGTTGGAACATTAGTATTGATGGCACTCGAAAACGAACTTAGAAAATGCACTGTTGAAAAAATGTTCGTTGTCAATCCATCAAATTATGCACGAGTGGCCTCTGATTGGGAATGCAGCTGAAAGGATTTCGGCAGAGTGACTTTCTCTGAACAGTTTAATCGTACTTCCAAACATTAGAAACAAGTACGGAGCCGTGGGCGAAGCAAAATGTTCGGGACACACAATCGACGATGACAGCATTGTTTGGGCAAAACAGAATTTCTCAATCAATGCTCACACCATTGCTCAGGCCTTAAAGAGTTAACATCAATGAAAACTGGCTCGTAAATATCTTGTCTCAGAAACTAAAATCTCCCATGCTGCTACGTGCGACGTGGAGCGGGGCTAAACTAGATTGCTGGGACTTACGAGCTGCAGCTACCGCATCTCCTGCAGCTTCCTTCATTTTATTTGCTTGTGAATCCCAGCCATCTAGTTTAGCCCCGCTCAACGCCGCACGTAGCGGCGTGGGAGATACTCTCGGCGGTGGCGGTAGTTGCCAGAAGTCCACAATTTACATGTGACTGAGGCCCTCTTAGGGTATATTTTCGGCTATGATAATTTGGGACCATTATTCGGAGGATAGCCGAGAGATATATCTTAGAACATAGAACCTACATATATGATTTATATATACTTTTTAATAAAGTGAATCCACAAGACCTTTTCATAATTTTTATAAACATAACACAGAGGGGAAAGATCTCAGGATAAAAATAAATATACATTAAAAGCAATGTATTACATTTAAGGAATAATTTAATTCTGAAATATAAATTAAAAATAAGAGAGAAGTAGTCAAGAATGTGTCGTAATACCTGATATATATTTACATAAATTGTAAACATGTTAAGGGAGTTACACAGTTTTAATAGCAGAGTTAGAAAGTAGTTTGCAATAGTCTGTACAGTGCTGTGGAGCAGAATGGCAAGAAAGAATTCTAATTAAGTTAGGAAAACAGAATGTTTAGTAACTTTCAAGATGAGACACATTCCACTACACTGTAAATTCAACAATAATGTGCAAATGAAACCAATTTCTAAGTAAAAAAAAAAAAAAGTGGCGTATGATGGAAGAAGAAAATAACTACCGTATCCAACGATCCTTTTCCTAAAGCAATGTCATGACAAACACAAGTATCAGCACAAGCATACAAATCTGCTTCAGAGAAGATCAGGTGAAGTTGGCTTTTCTGTATGGATGAAAATGTGAAGACAAGACAATAAGCAATAAAATGGTGAAGTACATGAGACAGTGATATGAATGTTGAGGATACAGGGCATAATCACTCATCACACAAGAATAAACTGAAGCAAGAGAAGAAGAATATGGATGATGATAACGAAGTAGAAGTGGGAGAAGATGCACTATAGGAAGAAGAAAATGAAATAAATATAACCTCTCTGCCAAGAAATGTACATATTTAACCAATGAAACATGTTTTTACTGCTTGCATACAGAGAAAATTTATTGTAAATTACTCCAAAACAGGGATATGATTTGATTTGATTTAAGAACGGACATCACAGCACTCGGGGCATTCCCATAAGTCCTCCGTCCCCATCTTCAGCAGCCAGCGAAGAGTTCCGATACTAATGGCGCCAGTAGCATTCTGATTAAACATCCGTCTTGCCTTTCCTCTGAGCCTTGAGCATCTGCCAGAACCTCTCGTCACCCCCAACTGCATTAATCTCACCACACTGTGGTGATTAATCTACTCCTCCGAACTGTACAAGCTCTCCCACAAGGCACTAACCATGTCTGCCTTATCATGCATCAGTATTCCACCAAGCTGTCCAGAGCCAGACAGTCTGTCCGCCTGATCATTTCCCAACACACCAGCATAACCCTGGTGAAAAAATCCAGACAATACTCCTCACCAGCGAGGAATGCCCCTCTGCCCGAAGCATGCTTGTCCTGATCTTCCTCAGCCTCAGCATGATTTCTGAGTCAGTTACAATCACAATGTGTGTGTGTCATGTTCTCTAGCCAGCGGAAAGCCGCAGTGACAGCCTCTTGACACTGTGTAAATGATCAAATCTTCTGAGCGAGCATTATCTTGAATTAATTGCTGAATTTACACCTCCGTGGCACCTGCTGGCAACAGGGATACAAACAGCATTTTTCTTGTGGTACCTAATAAATATTTTACTTTAAACTAACTTTCAATTCTGAAAAGACAATGATGATCATGATAGCTCATTCACTTATTTTATAATCTATTTCTCTCTCTCTCTCTCTCTCTCTCTCTCTCTCTCTCTCTCTCTCTCTCTCTCTCTCTCTCTCTCTCTCCTTTCTCTCTCTCTCCATAACTTTTTTATTAACTGTAGGTAGCTAACGAGTTTTCCGCTATTATTCTATACAATAAAAACGGGCGTGACAGGATTCGTGAACACAGAGAATTAGCAAAATAAAAACTGTTGATAAATGGAAATCAAATTGAAGTTGAAGCTAGAAAATATTTTGGACAAATCGCGGTTTAACATTAACAAGCTCAGGCAACAACACGTACCGCTTCTGTTCTGGACTTTCACGTCCGTATACGTAAGTTATTACACTGCCGTGGCCTTACAAGACAACATGAAAGCAAGATATGCAAAGGGGTCTCTCGTTTGTATGACTACTGCATCCTTTAACGTCAATCTGTAATAGCAGTAAAGAAAAGTCAACAGGTAAACTTGCGTTGCTCACGAACTCACATATTCCGCCATCATTGCTATGAAGCTTTTAAAATGAGGCTCTTACAGGGAGGCAAGAACCTATTGTTGGATTGGATGTGAATTGTTGCAACAAATTACACTTGGGGCAACCGTCGTGGTGTAGCGGCTAGACGATCACCTGCAGATCCAGGTGTCGTGGGTTTAAATCCGCATGGATCCGGATTCTTTTTCAAGCATGACCTTGGCTCCCAGATCGACTCAATCTTCAATGGGTACCAGGTAAATTCATGGGAAGTAAAGACGGTCGGCGTGTTGCTGACCACATCATCCATCGATTGGTTTATAAAAATACAGTAGAACCTCGCTTAACGAGCACCTCGCATAACGAGTAATTCGCATAACCAGCAAAACAAATTGTAAAAAAAAATGGCTTGCTTAACCAGCGACGTTTCGCATAACGAGTGGCGGGGATAGGGGAAGTCCCCAATTGTGCGCATGTTACAGCAGTGTTTAGCACTTGTTCCAGTAGCATCGTAGTGTCGCTTGTGATCACACATTTTCTCAAACTTGTGTTATATTTTTATATATGTACGGGTATCCTCCAGGCCTACAAGATGATCTATCTGAAGAATTTAAGTTAATCAAGATCCAGTTTCTGCCTCCCAACACAACACCGTAACTCCAGCCCATGGACCAGCAAGTTATTTGTAACTTTAAGAAGCTCTACACTAGAGCACTCTTTGAAAATTGTTTTCAGGTTACTATAGGGCCAAAATCACTCTCAAAGAGTTTTGGAAAAATCACTTTCACATCCCTGCCTGCTTCAAGACGATTGACAAGGCGGGGGAAGAGGTTACCAAGAGAACCCTAACTTCTGCTTAGAAGAAGCTTTGTCTGAAGAGCTTTGTCGATTTGTGACTTTGAGGAGTTCGAGACAGTACCTGTGGAACCTGTAGTCAACGAGATTGTGTCTTTGGCCATTATCATGGGATTGTAGGTGGATAACAGTGATATCGAAGAGCTTGTGGAAGAGCACAGCCAAGAGCTGACACCCAAGAGCTTATGGAGTTGCATTGTGTTTCACAGCAAGAAGTTTTGGAGGAAAGTTTGTCAGAGGAGGAGGAAGTAACAGAAAAGCAACAATCTTTTGGCGAAAAAAAAGAGAAATGCTGAAAGCATGGCAAACTGTTGCATCTTACATTGAGAAGCCTCACCCTAATAAGGAAGGGGCTATGCGCGTTGCAAATTTATTTCATGATAATGCTGTGTCGCATTTTCGCCAAATTTTGAATCATCGGCAAAAACAAATGTCTCTGGACATCTTTCTAGTTAAAAAAAAAAATAATTATCTATGTATCATAATTATTTCGACTTTTTTTTCTGCAAATCGAATTCAAATTCCAGGTTGGTTCGTTCCGCGTTTGAAGAAAAGATGAAGATGATTTACTTTCCTTAACAATATGCATATAATTTTCTTTGAATAAACGTTTTACATAGCCTTTTGTAAGTATTTTATCGACATGGAACGGATTATCGCATTTTACATTAATTGATATGAGAAAATTTGTTTCGCATAACGAGTGTTTCGCTTAACGAGTATGATTCTGGAACGAATTATGCTCGTTAAGCGAGGCTCCACTGTATGAGTCTAGCCTCATAAGCCCAATGCCATTTGGCATGTAGAGGGGGGACTTTAAAAATGTCATTTGTGAATGGATGACATACCATTATGGCCACATATAGATAGACAGTGGGGATCAAACAAACGGAAACATACAAGTACTTGGGTTTCAGTTTCAACTGCTTTAAAATACTAAGAGAAGAAATACAGTCTAGAACACAATCTCGAGATAATTAATAAAGTATACTTTGTCCTTCATTATCAAGTGCCTTGTCGACTGGAGTGGACGATCATGGCTCTCCACAACCTGTGATCTTCAACTGTGTGAATCAGTTCGTGTGTTGACACTCCTCCACTACTCCTCAGAAACATCAGAAAGAGACAGTCATTTCTGGTCATGTTGTGAAAATATAAATGTTGAAACATGTTGTGACCAATGGAAAAATATGTGGAAAGAGAGACAGGGGAAGACAGCGAAAGACGATTCTTGACAACTTTTCGTCGTGTCTTAGAAAGTCTGCTACAATCAAAGGTTCTGTGAGATAACACCAAAATCACAATATATAAAACGCTGATAAGACCGGCATAACTAAAAGAGAAGATGCATTATTACACATAAAAAAAAAAAAAATAGTCTTACGACAAATGTTTGGACCTATCAAAGTGGCAAACAGTGAGGAACCGAGAGTGAAAACAACAACGGAAAGCATAATCTATTTCATCACAGTAACCACTGGCATCATGAGGGCTACTAGACTAAAAACGACTGGAGAATATTAAGAGAATGGCAGACAACATAGAGGCGAAACCTGCGTATACAAGGGTGTTAGATGACCGTAGACGACCAGAAGGCCAAGAAGACGGAGGAGAGATAATATCCATGCTGACCTAAAAACACCTGCAGCTATCAACTGGAAAGAGATGGTCAATCACAGATATAGGCCTAAATGGACGCGGGCGATATCTGAAGAAATGAGCCAGCCTTGGGAGTTAGGAATGATGAGGGAGAAAAATAATTCCCATCTTTGCCAAATGGGGTGGTGTTGACCACATTCCCTTACCGAACGCCGAATGGTCTATAAAATATAGGTCTAAAAGTATTCACCTAACACGCTTGAAGGCATGGAAAAGGGGCCTTAACGCCAAAAATTAACGAATGAATTAGTAATCATCATGTGCCGTACCGATCCAGCGTCGTAAATATATTCGGCAGAATAGTTAGTCCCGTTATTCGTATTCGACCGAATAGTGAAAATCACTATTCAGTATAGCCCTACACGAAACAGAAGGTTGTGGATAGATATGACTATCAGCGCCACACGGCATGAACCATAAGAGGAAGAGGAAGAAAGCGTGCTGGTTTTCGGTAACTTTGCTTGTTCCCAACTTAATTCTTCTCTCTTGACATGAACGCTCTGTCTGTTCTGCCGCACATTTTACTTTATCCCAGAGAACGTTCACTACGCCTGATTTATCGTAAAGTAGATCACCGCCAAAAAGGGCGGCAACACCTGCTTATTACTATGTACACCCGAAGATTTTTGGTACAAAAATCAGCGATGTATTTCTTTTCTGAGTCTTATTAAGCCACTCTGAGTGCAAGACAGACAGGCCGCCACGGAGTTAACATTGGGGGAGGGGGTAGGGGCCCTCAACCTTCTCACCCCTCCTCCCCCCCCCCCCCGGCTGAAAAACTTTCGGTTAGTTCTACGATAGTCCCCCCCCCCCCCCCCCGAGCCCGCCCAAATACACACTAGCTGACTTCTGATTGGTAGCATACTACTGCTACGGGGATGTTCTGTTTGCAATGCCGTTGATATCGTGTGTTGTATATTTCAGCATGCCAGCGCTTTTAACACTATAAAAACATGGAGAAACTGGGTCTAACACACAACTCGCTAGAGAATGCTGCAACCTATGTCACAGGCATTCTCTTTCTCTGAAGAAAAACGTAAATGCAAAACAAGCCAGAAAGCAAACACCAGAGATGCACACCCGTAACCCCCCAGAAAGTAAACGAGTCCAAAAATGTTAATAATGGAATGCGACCTACTTTGTTTTGAGAGACTAAATAAAACTTGCTAGTTAACTATTCGTTCAAGACTCTCCCCCCCCCCCCCCCCTTTTTTTCCCACACACACACACACACAAATGCTGAATGTTGGATAAATAAGCGACATCACAGCACTCCGGACACTCCCACAAGCGCTCCGTTCCCCATCTTCAACAGTAAGCGAAGAGTTCCAATTCCGATGATACTAGTAACTGTCTGACTGTATATTCGTCTCACCTTACCCTTAAGTGTTCAGCATCGGCCAGATCCCCTGGTAACTTCTCGCAGCGCCATTTTTTTTCAGACCGTAACGACCTGTTTGTGCCTCTGTACCATTTATTCGCTCCAAAAAGGCCATCACAACATGTAGCTTGCCATATATCATTTCCCCACAAAGTAATGCATAATCTGCTAGTCCATCTGCCTGCTCGTTTCCAAACAAACTGGCATAACCTGGAAGAAACCCGGGGCCTCTGAAGCGACGTTTGCCAGTTTGCACAGAGCTTGTCTGTCTCGACCTTTCTCAACATGCTCTCTGAGTCAGTTACAATTACAACATATGTGTACAGCTGATTCTCAAGCCAGCGGAAGGCAGCATTTACCGCCTCCACCTCCATTCTCAAACTAGACGTTACGATATCATATGCCAGGTTCTGTAGCCCTCAGGGACGTTCATTTGCTTTTGCTATGAACCACTATGCAATTCTATCTCCCAACACAGAGTCATTTGTAAATATAACTAGCTGTACCCGGCCACGCGTTGCTGTGGCATAGTTTGGCCAAATGGAAAAGAAAGAAAATAGAAATCGCACGTGTCTAATATGGTTATTGTCACAATCATTGTCTGCTCAGATATAGAGATAGTCTTTGATTCCCGCCCCCCCCCCCTACCCCCCACCACCACTAAATCCACCTACTACTCTCTCCCTCATTAAAAGGTTTTTGGAAAAGAAAGACAATAAAAATCGCACGTGTCTAATATAGTTAATGTCGCAATCATTCTCTGCACAGATATAGAGATAGTCTGGTTTTCCAACTTTAGATTACACACCATATAATTGTGTCTTTAAATTAGTGGTTGTTTAAATGGTGTTATTAGCACAGTAACAAAAATGGTTATTTGGTTATCACACGCTAAAGCTGTTTGTATTTTTATAGGAGACGGAAGTAAAGCTACTACTGTACTTGTAAATAACAAAGTAAGTCGTACAAAAATTAGAATAGCGGAGGGAGCGTTAGTAAAATATTAACAAATTAACTAATGAGAACTTTAAAATCATATGTTAAGCTCTTTAAGCTAACAATTTCAGTCATTACCCCCTCCCCCTCCCCCCAGTCCACCAACTACTGCTCTCTCCCTCTTCGAAGGATTTGAAAATCATCACCTGGCGTTATTTTTTTTTTTGTAACTGACATTGACATCCCTGTCCATCTGGACTAAAATGGGGAGCAGGAATTGTAATAGGTAGTAAATGGGGCTAGTGTAATATTTACATCACCCTTCAAGTACCAGTACAACTACTACCACGACCACCACCACAATAGCTAAAATAATGTCACTGCTATCTGTTTTACCATCGGAGTAGACAGGGAGTCGTGAGCCAGAAGATTTGGCGCCGCATGGCTTGTGCTGTCGCCATGGACTGGTCAGGTAAGGATGTATAATTTCGCTCCCCGACAGAAGAACGCCATAACCTTACCGGCGGTCTTCGCATGAGAGCAATACGGTGTAACCGCCCAACCACAACTACTACTGCTGCTGCTACTTTGAGTAGGTAAGGCAGTTACTGTGACTTAAAGCTCTCTCAGTAAAGAGTGCGCCCCCCCCCCCAATTCACCGACTACTCTTTCCCTCATCGAAGTAGTTAGGAGAAAAAAAAACCAATTGAAAAGCAATGAAAACTGGAAAAATATACCATAATTAGGAAATGAACACCATGGTAAACAGCACAGCTTAAAATTCCAACGCAGATGAAATAATTAAATCTAAATGAAAATAAATGGAAAGCTATGAAATTTCAGCGTAACCATGCAATCGGAAAGTTTAAAATGAAATCATAAGTATGCGAAATGGTCAAATTTAATTATCAACTGGTTTACCCACATACCTGTCCTTTTTTTTTTTAGTATTAAGTGCCACATGTCTAGTGCTGTCGCCACGACAGTGCAGGTGAGAATTTTATTTTGCCCCCGGGTAAAAAAAAAAAAACCCACTGCGGATTCGAACCCTGATCTCCTGCACAGGAGCCCAGTGTTCTAACCATTCGACCAAGCAACCATTCCATCGGAACAGCGAAAAGAGAACAAAACTATTTGAGATGTGTGTTCCTACTACTGTGTCCCGATTATAACACAACTCAAAACCGCAAAAAAAGTTTTCTCATAGACAGATATTCCAGACATTTTATTGAAACGGCACAAAAGAAATGGCACGTGTCAAACACGGTTATTGTCCCAGTCATTGTCTGCGCAGACGTCGAGATAGTCCTTGGTGTCTAATATGGTTATTGTGGCAATCATTGCCTGCACAGATATAGCGATGGTCTTGTTTGCTATACCACGGCCTACTCTATTTATTAGAGAAGGCGTTGGCTGTACGTATCTCGCCGGTGAATGGTGGAAGTCTTGCGTTCTGACTACAGCGCATGCGCATTTACTAACATAGCTATAATTAAATGTCACTAAAAATGGAAATATTAGTTATAAAGATTTTTCCAAAAATTGTGGTCACCTATCTTTAACAATGACAGGTTGAATTTCAAACCATGATGGGTAAACATCCGGTATCAAAACAAACATATCCTGAAAATTTCAGCTAAATTGGTTCAGTAGTTTCCGAGTCTATAGCTCAACAACAAACACACAAACATTGATTTTTATATATATAGATAAATGCACCTGGGCGGGAATAGACTTGAATCATTAGTTGAACTTCTCATTCTGCACCACGAGCTGGCTAGTCCCTGCATTCACAACCTAAATTTATTAGAACCCTACACAAATCTGATTCTTTCTCAGACACTTTGACCCAATCCTCTCCACGTTGAAATTTGTCAAGCCTGCACACGTCTAATTGTGTCTTCAGCTTACGCCATCCAAGACCTTCTTCTGTTCAGTCTGTGACCCTTAGCTCTACCACACACACAAATTATGGACAGTTTGGCTAGATGTGGAGGCCAGCCCTAACTCCAACCATGCCCTTATCACCACTGGGCAACAGTTGGGTAGGGGCTCAGATCCACCCCCAAATTAGGTGCGAAACATTAGGTACCGCATAGACCATGCCCTCCTGAGCCCATTACAAATGTACTGACGAAAACAATAATTTGGGGAGGGGGCGCTAAGGTTTTAAGCAGCCCCTTTCCACCTCAAAAGAAATTGAGGGGGTAGGGGGTTAAGGTTACTAAGCCACACCCCCCCCCCCCCCCCCAATAATTTTGTACATATACTGTTTTTTAAAGTATGGGTTCATACATTTCATATTTTTTCAAGTATATCATCAATTATTTATTTACCATTCATCATATTATTATTATTATTATGCTGAATGGCAAGTAAATATCATCAAATACTTAAAAACAATGAAAAGTATAGGCTGTAATTTTTAAAGAAAGTGAAAAACATGAAATGTGTAAGCAATTACTTTTGAAGAAAATGTATATTCATAGTTACAGAGTCTGTTATCCTTCTTATAAAATTATTTGGCGACTGTGAGCTCAACCACCCCTTCAAATTTGATGCCTATGTGAACAAAGTCCCACCCCTCCCCCTTTCATCAACCCAGGCAGTATTTATGACCTTAACCCCTGTTGCATTCCTAGCGAAGAAAAGTTATTTTTCCCATAACATATACACGAAGCACTGGTTACTGTTATTCTGACATAGAACACGGATTTGTTTGGATAATTAAAGTAAGCAGGTATTACTTTTGAGTCATGTGAAGTCACCTGGGATAGTGTTTAAAAGATGGGGGCGGGGTGCTCAAGGGACCTGAGACCCCAGGTTCCAGCACCTATGGTTCAAGACACCAGTTTCTATATTCCGAGGCAGGCTCTGTGAGTCAGATATAACTACAGCATATTGGGCCGTTGCTGCTTCCACATCACTATCATGTTAGGCGTTGTGACGTTTTACGCGAGGCTTCCATTTCTCTTATAAAAAAAAACAGTTATTCTTTTTTGCAGTGAAACCACACGCATTGTTTTGTTAACGCTCACTACAGACCCATCTATGTATATATTATCACTGGGGCGTGAAGTTTCATTGATCACTTCTTGCATCGATCCTTCTATTTCCCAAGACCCTGAAACTATCCCTCTATGCAGGGCTTTAATTGATCTTCAATTGATATGCCCGGAATTGTGGTTGGTTGGCACAATATAAACAGTTTACGTTATGCTGATGACACAGTCTTGATAGCAATAAGTCAGAAAGAATTACAGGAAATGATAGGCATTGTGGTGTTAGAAAGTGGAAGAATGGGCCTCAGTTTGAATAATGGGAAGACAGAAGTATTGGTGGTATCAAAGAAACAAATTATTCCAAATGTGTAATAAAATGGTATTTTTTTAGGACAAGTACAGACATTTAAGTATCTGAGCACATGGATAACAACAGATTTAAGATGCATAACTGAAATAAGAAACAGAATTGGACAGACAAAAACTGCATTTAATAAAATGAAAAACATCTTGTGCAATATATCCTTGTCATTGAGAGTTAGAAACAGAATTGTTGCTTGCTACATACATCCAGTTTTAACATATGGCTGTGAATCCTGGACAATTGGCAGGCAGGCCAAACAATTTTTAGAGGCCTCAGAGATGTGATTTTACAGAAGAATGCTTAGAATACCTTGGACGGCTAAAAAGAGCAACCAAGAGGTTTTGAAAGAGGCGGAAGCCCGAAGACAACTTATCACAGACATCAGAAGGAGACAGTCATCATTTTTCGGCCATGTTATGAGAAGAGGGAAAACAGAACATGTGACTACTGGAAAGATTTGTGGAAGGAGGGATAGAGGAAGACAACGAGAGAAGATGCTTGACAGTCTTGTTGCATGGCAAGGAGGTGTGTCGGCACACGAACTGATACATGCTGCAGGAGATCGCAGATTATGGAGAGGCATGATCGCCCACGCCAGTTGGCAAGGCACCAGATGATAATGATGATGCAGGGCTGCTTTGCTGGGCACCACCGTTATCTATTCTCAACATGTATATAATCTTGTGCGTTCTGTCTGTGCCATCCAAGAGCCACCTCTTTTCAGCCTGAGTCCCTTAGTATCACCCAACACCTCTTGTAAAAGGTGTTCTTTGCGACTTGTCAGGCACATTTCTGTCTCCAACACTCTCTTTCATAGACTACAAGGCAAGATGTGCTGCCTGCACAGTTGTTGTATCACGATGTATCCCTTGTGCAGCTTAGAATGACGGGCACAGCTTCATTTTGTATACATTCCAGCTTTTCTAGTAGGCTGTGAGATGCTGAAATATACAGGAGTGTAACCAATTATAAAACAGCCTTTTTTTTAAAAAAAACTGAAACTATGCATGGATGGTCATTACCCAACTGGCAGAAACAGGTTATAAGAAATAATGTGACAGGTTAATCATGAAATCATAAGGGAAAACAATATTCTTTCAATAATTTATTTCTGTGAGAATGTCATACATTTAATTTCCTTGAATAAGAGAGTCATGAGTAAGTTTGTATATGTAACGTTAAAGCACATATATCTTCTTACAGTTTAGAAATGTAGCCATCAATGATATTCAAAAAATTGACAAGTTTAGGTTGTGATAGCTTAATAAAGGATTAAAATTTTTTTTTACAATATCAAGAATCAGGTTGGGATGGAACTTGTGCTGAACTACATCGAGACAACAGATTTCATGGTCTGGAAATGTGTCAAGACTACCATAAGACTGTGCACTACTCTATTATTTTCATCTATAAGAAGGAAACAATATCTTCCTTTCTGGGCACTCCAGCCAATACATGCTATCTCTTAAAAGAAGACACTTTGGCATTTGCATGGAAATTGCATGATGACTTTTCATTGGCTGCTGCAGAACAGAACCTGTGTGTGAGTGTCTCCAGTGCAGTCATGTCAATTGTTGATTCATTCATTCATGGAAAACTAGGGCAAGTTTTATCTAGCAATGATAGATATATTTTGCTAACAATATCGGCTAACTACGCCAGTTTGCACATCATCTTTATCATTTTAAATAATTGCTAATGGTGCATTATGGTCCATCAAAATGCTGCAACCTCTGCATACAATTCAATCAAACATGTGAACTCTTTTTCCCCAGAAAACAGCTTTATTTCGGTGCGTAGGAGGAGGGACTCATAGTTGTTTCCTAAGTCTCCCCACATTAGTTTGAACAGCCCGCTTTCAAGAGGTGGTGATTTTATATAGTTTATCATTTTTATAGCACTATTTGACAGTATATAAGCTCATTTTTCTCAAGGCTGTGAAGTAGGCAATAGCCACTGCTAGTTCTTTGCCTTATCTTTATTTCTGGCAATGGCTCCAACATTGTGACCCATCATTTCCTTGGCACCATCAGTGCAGATATTGACACAATTTTCTCACATCTGATTAGAATTCATCCAAAAGATAAAATATTTACCCCTCCCACCCCCCCCCTTTCCGATGTGCTAGTTGGTAGTGGTCTGAAAAGGAGAATGATTTAACAATAGCTTTGTAAATAAACATAATGAACAAATAGGAGGTGTATGTGAAGCTTTCAGGGCAACATGGAGCACTGGGTGGAACCGCTGCTAAATAATTTGATCACGGGTTGCAGCAGGTGGGATACTTCTTTCTCACTCTCTCTCCCACAAAAACAAAGAGAAAAGGGAGTCCTTGCCCATGACTCACACCCATTTGCCAGGACTGGCATATAGGTAGGGCCGTGTACAGTACAAAGGGAACAACAATATTAAACTCCAATTTGTGGACAGAGAATTAAAATCCCAGAGAAAACGTTTTGGGAAAAACATGCGACATAATAATAAGTTTCTTATGAAATAAATCTGAAAAGATATTTCTGTTTTAAGTAAAGTTCCCCTTTTCACGCCTTAGACGCATCGGGCATATGGAAAGAGCACCCATATTTTTACAGACCAATCGGCACTAGGTGGGTAATGTGGTCAGCATTACGCCGTCCGTCTATACTTCCATAGGACATTACATCCTGGTACTCACTTTAGGCTGGGTAGACCTGTATCGCCCTGTACCATGATAAAAATCCATGCAGCCAAAATGGGTTTCGATCGTGGTACGTTGGAATTACGAGTGGGACTCGCAACGCCTAAGCCACGGATGCCGCATATTTCTGCTATACTATAACAAATATTAGAAACAGAAATTAAAGGAAACACAGATATGGTCAATCATAAAAATTACCATAGACCCCTTAGATTTATTTAAAAAAAAAAAAAACCAGCAATGGATGGATACAAACAACTTCTCATGCAATATTAGGAAATAAAAAAAAAAAAAAAACTGAATTTCGCAAAAGAAAAAAATGAATAAAAGTTAAAAAGAAATAAGTTTATCTCATATAGTTTAAATATTTTGTCATTTGATGCGGCTGTAGTGTTTCTGTAACCAGATGGCAAACAGTTTGGAATGGAAAAACAGATTAGAAATGTATTCAACCATACAACTGTCATTTACCCTAGGTGCTAGCCTGTAGATGTTAATGCTAATAGACATTTGTGTGGAAAATATTCTGGCACATCAATATCCGATACATTTTCATTAGGTATTTAGGTACAGTAATAACATCCGATAAATAAGTAAAAAAAGACATCCAAGCATAACTATGAGTGCAAAGAGACAGATTATAAACAGCATATTCATTCCAACATTAAGCTACCAGTGCCAAACGTGGACACTATCTAAAGCCCAGATATGCAAAATCACTAACCTGCGAGATAAGATGCCCGAGAAAAGCAGGCAACTTAACCATCCGAGATCAAGTGACAATGATACTATCAGACAAATTGTGGGAACGACACCTTGCACTAGATTCATTGAGAAACAGCAGATCAAGTGGTTTGGCCACCTCGTTAGAATGCAGCAAGATCAAATACCATCACAAGCCCTACATCTCAGAAGATCAGCTACAAGAGCAATAGGACAGCCATGGAAATCACAGATCAACAACATTAAAGACACTCTACGCCTTCAGGGCGTGACAAGAGCCAGTGGAAGCCAGCGTGCACTGGATCACAAATTATTCCTTCCCACCCACAAAGTTAAATGGCAGAAGGGAATTATGATGATGATTGATGAACAATGATTGCATGTAAAATGTATCCAGATACAGACACTAGTTCATGTGATTATTGAATGAAATGAAACACCAAACAGCCATGCTTTGTTGATTTGTGCATACTTCAACACAATATGATAATTAGTGGCAAATAAATCCTGAGATTCACATATCAACACAAACCAGAATTATCAGCAGAAACTTACTGCACTAAATAAACCAATGTTACGATGCATAAACTGCAAATTAGCTGAAGGCATTTCACAAAGTTTATTTACAAACAAGGCAACTGCACTTCACATAAATGTCATGTGAGCACAACTAAACATGTAGCATATATATATTCTTTACATTTTTACACTAATGTGTTTTGGTCTAACTTCTTTCAGAACATCTGAATCTAACAGTAAAACAATAACAGCTAATTTGACAACTCCCACTGAAAAGACAGATTAAAAAGAAGAACCCAACTGTAGATGACCTGCTAGTTCATTTTTACTTCAGTTTGCGTGGTGAGGTATGCAGATAGTGTTTTTTATGAGAGAAAAGCTGTTACATTTATGTCTTTCAGCGGTGTCTAAAATTATACTTTGAGGGTGGTGCCCTCACTCCTATATATGGACACGAAGGACATATGCTTCCTAAAGGAAGGCAGGTGCAGTGCATGGGAAATATGCGGAGACCTTCACTAATGCACAGCTCACATATCATTCTTTAGTTCTCATGCCCTGCATTTATTCATCTGTTTTGCTTCTGTAGGGTTAGCATTTCAGATCATCGTTTTCAAGCACCCAGGTATCACTTGGACTATACATCCACACAGGTTTCAATACGTCACAACTATTTACGCCAGAACTTCCCATTTTTACTTGCTAAGTCAGGACTCGGAGTCATGAGATTTTTCTTTTAAAATAAAGTATTAGAAAGCCATGTCACTACTGCATTGGCTGTCAACCACACATCTTCACTCATTTTGAATTTTCAGAAGCATGATTTGAATGTCAGTGAAGCAGCAGCATACAAGATGAAACATTAATGAAATGTGTACATGTCTATCTACATGTAAATGATCCAGAAGATTAACAATTTCAGATAACATTAATCTCCCCTTTACAATGAGCACAACAATTGTAAGTCAGATTATCATGACGAGTATTGGGGTGAAACCGACAGATCTGCAGGTCAGCAGTCGCTTTTACTGGCAGCAGTTTGGCAGAACCGGACTGCAAACATCCTGGCGGTTCAGCTGGCCGTGACAGAACCTGCAAAACATTTTAAGTAATCAAGGTTATGACTTGTGGAACAATGTTAGGGACGGTGAAACCATGTCTGAGAACATATGTTGATAGAATGAGTGAAGTAAAATGAACAAGTGTCCGTTGTGTAGACTTGTAAAACAACCATATACTGCTGGCCTGTTTAAGTCTTTCTAGTATGTGGTATTGTTACATGAGAGGGTGACTGTTACCTAGCTAGCAAAAAGCCTACATTTACTTGTTGCCTCCCATTAGACAATTAGCACTTCACTCTGATCCACATACTCCACTTGAGGGGAGATGAAGCCTGTACAGTCACAAGTACACATCCTCAGCAAGGAGTCTGATGCAGGTCCGTAGCCATGGGCTAGCATAACCATACAGATATCCTCTTACTGTTCAGTAAATCTGATGTTGCTAATGCCCACCATTTGCCACTGTTTAAAATGAGTTAAAATAATGAACGAGCTGTCTGTGCCAGAAAGGCTTTGAAACAATGAGCAGTATTTGTGAAATGGAGGACCTAAGATAATGTACAGTAAGCAACGATATTAAAAAAACACTGGACGAACGAAACAACACAATTATTTATTATGTAAAAAATAATTTTTAAAGGAGACATAAATATAGGCAACAAATAATACTACTTACATTTCCTAATATTATCTGAAAATCAGCAAATAAAAAATATAACTAGGCAGTTCAAAGGCATGCAGATACTAGTAAATAGTTCAACTAGTCTTTAAGAAAAAAAAAAAAACAGTGAATGTCACAGTCACGGATAATTCCACATGCCTGATCAAAATATAAAATGGATGGAAATAAACAAGACAAAAAGGAAAGAAATCAGGTAAGAAAGACAGTGTAAAAAATAACTAAGGAAACTTTTTTTTTTAAAGGCTAGGCAAAAAAAAAAAAAATAGATAAAAAAAATATTGAATACTGATTTCTGCTGGTGGAGAATAACTGAACTATTCATTGACTCATTGTCCTGTTGTGTTTTTACATGTCACACAGGCCTCCCAGTCTATTCCTCCATGTTGTTCCATCCTGTGCAATCAATCACTTCAATATCATGGAGAAATCCAGTCCAGCACCTTTGACCTCTCTCATCAATGTTCGGTTTCTCTTGCATGTCCTCGTTTCCTCTATTTCCTGTTTCAGTGCCAGTGTGGTGCTTCTCTGTTCGTCTCTTCTCAGAATGTGTCCAATAAAACATCATCTTCTCTGTCTTATAACTGTTGATTCTAGTGGTCGGCCAGACATTTCTCTTATTTCTTCACCCTTCTTGAATGCATCCCATTTTATGTTCATCACTTCCACTATTGTGAATGCATTTAACTTTCATTCCATATGACTAGAGGTTCTCCAACTTTCAATCACATGTGTTTAACCTGAAATAACACTAAAATTGAAAATAGTTCACTTGGCTCTAAAACTATACAATTTTTTGGTCAAGCGTTTAGCTGCTCATGCCAATGTGTCTCATAATTTCTTGCCTCGTTCCTAGACTAACAATATCACTACCTAAATAAGTAAACTGATCCGTAAATTTAATTAGCTTTGTTTTTCAGCGTTACATGTGCTTGATCAGTTATTAGACTTCATTACGTTTGTCTTTTAAAAACTTATCTGTAGTCCAACTTTTGATGTCGTCATGTCACCGCTGTTCAGAACAATATCATCTGCCAATGACAACAGACAAGAGAAAGAAGAAGCATTTTTTGGAGAGATTTATATACCAAACTGATCATAATGATAGGCAGCTTAGAAATTCAGTTAAAGTTAATCTGTCCAATACTATAAACGATAACTATTTTCAGGATAACATTAGGGTGGAGGATATACAATACATATTGCAAAAAACAAAAGACACTGCGCCGGGGCCAGACGAAGTCAGGTATGCCCATATGAAAAGCATGAGTTATGAAGACTTGAGGGAGATGGCTTTTCATTTCAGTACTCTTCAGTACTCCAGGAATAGGAACACAGTTACCTAATCCCACTTCCAAAACCAGGCAAAGATCATTCCAAACTCAGCAGTGTCAGGATTATCACCCTATAAAATACTTTTGGCAAGGTGCTAAGAAGATTATTGCTGTTAAACTAAATATGTTTTTGGAAAGGGAAGAGCTCCTGCCATAAGGGTTTGGGTAGTTACCGGTCACTAAAAGATACCTGGTCAAATTTAGTTACTATTGCTTTTGATGTTTATGAGGGCTTCCAGAACAGACAGGACAGTTGTGGCAGCACTTGATCTTGAGGATGCCTACAACAGAGTCAGATAAGATAGTCTGCTATCTGCACTTATGGAAAAGGGGGTTTGACCCTGGCTTGTGAACTGGATAGCAGCTGTCCTGCATTCATTTATGGCAGCTCTTCGCCTGGGTACATGGACCTCAGAACCATGTAATATCGTCCTGTGACTACCCAGGTTTCTGCAATTTCATCATTGCTCTTCAATATGTATACAGGCAAGACTGCAGAACTTGAAGCACCAGGTGTTAGGATATTGACATTTGCTGATGATGTTCTTGCACATAGATGCCCTTTTTTCACACCTTAGGCGCATTGGGCATATGGGAAGAGCACCCCATATTTTTACAGACCAATCGGCACTAGGTGGGTAATGTGGTCAGCATTACGCCGGCCATCTTTACTTCCCCAGGACAGCCATCCTGGTACCCATTTTAGGCTAGGTCGACCTGCAACGTCCCGTACCATGATAAAAACCCATGCAGCCAGCAGTGAGTTTTGATCTCTGTACGAGCCAGACTCGTAACGTCTAAGCAACAGATAGCCCAAGGGCTACAGGTAACTGTAGACAAAGTGATTAACTATTAGGGTCCTAGACTGAAAAGAGGAAGGTCTTGGATGGCGTAAGCTGAAGACGCAATCAGACCTGTGTGCAGTCTTGATAAATTTGTGCCAGGTGACGATTGGGTCAAAGTGTCTGATTAGGTTTTAGATTTGTGTAGGGTTCTTATCACTTTGGGTCATGAGTGCAGGGACTGGCCAGCTGGCGCTGCAGAATCAGAAGTTCAACAAATGATTCATGACTATTCCCGGCCAAGTAATGTGATTATCTATACAGATGACTCTGTGTTGAGAGGCAGAAGAAGTGCATGGGGGTTCATTGCAAAAGCAAATGGATGTCCCTTAATGCAACAAAGCCTGGCATTTGATATTTGTAAACACATGCCATGATTGTAAGTGAACTCACAGAGCATGTTCAGAAGGTGCAGACAGGTTTGATCCATGCAGAGTGACAAGCATCACTTCAGAGGTCCTGGGTAGTTAGCATCCTTTGGATATTCTCTTCAGGTCTTGCCAGTGTGTTGGGAAATGGGCAGGCAGATAGACTGGCCGGTTCTGCACCACTCAGTGGTGAACTGAAGTATGACAAGCCAGATGTTGTGCGGAAGCACAAAATAGATCAATACGGTCTGAGGAGAATGGTGCTGCAAGGAGTTGCCAGAGGATCTGGTCGATGCTCAACACTCAAGGAAAAGGCAGGACAATCAGACTGTTACTGGTGCCATCAGAATTAAAACTCTCCGTTTGAACGCTGAACATAAATTCATCTCTGCAAAATATAAGTCAATGTACAGCAAGAGAACTGCTGAATCAGCTAAGATAAGTCAACTCACCTCATGGGCAAACTGTTCTGCCCGTGTAACAGACTCGGCCCACGAAGTTTCATCGGTCTCCATGTCAATCTTCACAGCCACGTGTGCCGGCAGTAATCTAAATCTCATGGCCTCTGCAAGCTGCTGGCAAGATCTGGACAAATCAAGGACATTGGTTGACTGTAGAGTTGAGGAGCGCTGAGCATTCAGAGGATCAAACGCACTCTTCATCTGCTGCAGAATCCTGGTAACAATAAATGAAATTACTGAAATAAACTGGGGCAACTTTGATAAAGATGTAGAATAGAAATACAATGAATAACAAGAAAAGCAAAGTAAAAAAAGCCGACTTGAGGTGATGCTAACCTTTTAAAACTAAATTGTACACTATCAACTTCTACATTTTGGTATGGTATCGGATTTTATGTTAAAGACCTCAGATTAATCAAATACTGTCAAACTGACAGTGCACTCAATGGCTGCTATGGAAACCAAGATAAACAATGGCCATATTCGATTTCTTTGGATAGGTCTAAAACCAAGGCTGAATTCACTTGCTGCAGTTAAACTGCAAACTCAACGTGCTTGCATGAGGCAAACTCATCTTTAGTACAGCGAGCCCATATCAGGCTGTGTAAGCACTCATTTGAATTATGAGTTTTTCCTGAAACACATCTACTAAGCAGTTTAGGGTCAGACAGCATTTCATAAATTGGCAAAAGATATTTCTGTAGCTTGTTACAGTTTAGCCATGTGTGTAACATCTTGTCACGAGGACCCAGGGACTGGTGCTTAGCCAGGACGGACTGAAAAAAACAACAACACTAAGACTGCTCTCCACTTGGGCACATTTCATGGTGTTGAGTTTTGTCTGTTGAAAAAAGTGATGCAGTGAAGCCATAACACTGTTCCTCATGGACTCTACACTTGTAGAGTCTAACGCTCTGTTGTAATAAACTGTCAGCTTACGAACAGCATTTTGTGTAGGCTGACCTTTACCACATCCACCTAAGGTAACACCTTGCTTCCGGCAGTCAGCAACAACATTATGGAGTGCTGTTTCAAGGTGTTTATTGACATGGTTGATACATTCCTCTTTGTCTATTGAGTGTCCTTCCCAAAAGGTTTGATCTTGGTAAGCGCTGCCTATGTCTTGGCATCACCATTAGAAAGTATTGATGTATAACAAAGCTTAGGATGGGCCACAGGTCTCGTGCAGCCTCCATCTCCATCATTCCTGCAGATCCTGTGAAATTATTATCACAGTTTAGAAGATGGTCTGCCTTCCATGCTTCAAATTCAAATGCTTTAGATTTTGAAACTCTCTTACCAGTAGTTTCACACACCTGACAATATGTGGATATAGCATGCACATCTATGCAAAGTCCCGTAAGGACACCCAACCCCAATGTAGGATGTGAGGCCTCTCGTCAGCCAATTGCCATCAAAGCCGACAGTAATATCCAGCACATCATTGTCATATAGAGTGATGCCTGACTGTTGCCCCCAGACTTGCCAAACATACTTCATGGTATGAGAGAGAACCATGTCCTCCAGATCTCCTAACTGAATTTAATTTACTGGCTTTCTTGTGAAATGTTTTGTGATGAACACCTTGCAGGTTCATATGTTCACAAACATTATTGAATGTTTTGGCCCCCATTCCACAAACTAATGAAGAATAAACAGGCTGGTTGCTGAAGGCAAACGATCTATCCCCGTCATGACTTCTTGAACCCTCCACAAACTACTACTTCACAACAGCAGCAGTAAACTTCTGCATGCACATCTAATCCTTGAGTTTTCTTTCTGTCAGTTTTCAAAATAAGACCAGTATTTTTACACAGTGGACAACACAACATTTTTATGATTTAGCCAATCTTGGAAAAATCAACTATTCCTCTGTTCTTCATTTGTTTTATGTCCACTATCATCAACAGAAACAAACATACTGCTAGAGGTCAGATATTTATATACATCTCTTAAACTGGCTTCAGGTTTTTTTTTTTGCAAGAACAGTGTCACTTCCACAACTTTGATAAAAACTAGAACATGATGGTACTGAATCACTGACTGACAAAATTCAAGCGATGCTAAGAAGAAGCATGTTATATGTATCGCATTCCAAATATTCTGTAATGGTAATGACACTGAGGTGGACCTTTCATTGCTTACGAGCATTTGCCAATTGTAAACTTCAAGATTTCTTGCGTTGATTGGCTAAGTGGAGATTACATTTCTTGGAATGTGGCATTTTTGGATTCACTGCGGTCTTGTTGTCTCTGTGTAAACAATCAATCACAGCGGCCATTTTTGAGAATCGGATACTCATGTGATCAGTTTCAGACAGCGGAAATCACCCGTAATGAATGAGGTCGTGTTTACACCCATATACACAAGCTTCCAAGTTTGTATATGGGTCAATTATCCGGCCGTGAATGATAAACCTGAAATTCCACAATTCTAAAGTCCACCAAACAATGCAGGGGACATAATTATGGTTACAAGTATATAATACATAGTTATCTCCTTGTGCAAATGACGCTGCCAAGGTGCAAAAATCGCCAATTTCGTAACAAATTTCAATAAGCAAATAATTTCACAGCTAGGGTTAGCTCTGTAAAATTGTCATATTTTGCAAGCATTCCCTATTACCAGAGTTGCAGAGCAACCAAAAAAAAAAAAAAATTTGTTTGATAAAATTTCACACTATATTTTTTAATGAGTTGAAAGTATCACTACAGTAACAGTGAAATACTAATGACATTACACTTTGAGTGCCCTTCACACGTTTAGCCATAGAAAGAACTCTTAAACTTCTACCTAGTGTACATGCAAGCAGGCCATTGTACTCTAATGCCAGATTCTAGTTGCAAGGTTAGCAAGTAACAGTAAATTAAAGTTTCCCTTTCTTCGCCTTCAGGTGTACTGAGAATATAGGGCTAGACCTATATTTTATAGACCAACCATACTCAGTGGCTGATGTGGTCACCATCATGCCATCCACCTTTTACGTTCCAGGACTTGACAAGGTACGTATTTAGGGCTGGGGCAAAGTGGGAGCCAAAGCCATTTTTAAAAAAAGACTTGCTCTGTCAGGATCTGAACCCACCACCTGCAGATTGGCAGGCAAGCGTGTAGGGCCCACACCAAGACAACTCCCAGCAAGTAGCAGCTTTGGTTACATGTAGGCCCCACACCAAGGCAGCTCCCAGCAAGTAGCAGCTTTGGTTACATGTAGGCTGCACACCAAGACAGCTCCCAGCAAGTAGCAGCTTTGGTTACATGTAGGCCCCACACCAAGGCAGCTCCCAGCAAGTAGCAGCTTTGGTTACATGAAGGCCACACACCAAGACAGCTCCCAGCAAGTAGCAGCTTTGGTTACATGTAGGCTGCACACCAAGGCAGCTCCCAGCAAGTAGCAGCTTTGGTTACATGTAGGCTGCACACCAAGACAGCTCCCATCAAGTAGCAGCTTTGGTTATATGTAGGCTGCACACCAAGACAGCTCCCAGCAAGTAGCAGCTTTGGTTACATGTAGGCTGCACACCAAGGCAGCTCCCAGCAAGTATGGTGAAAATATGGGGGTGACTGCAGTTAAGCTTATACAAGGAATTCCAGAAAAAATTTGACTAAAAAGCTCAACAAAATGGGGAAGCAGTAAAACATGAACAAAACAACACAACGTTTCGACCAGGCGGCCTTTTTCAAACACAAGTGGACTACACAGAGTATGTAGATCTCTAAGGGTGACGTGAGCAACGTTTAAAAAATGTGATGTCGAATAAGTGAAATAAAATAAAATAAACGATGGCTAAACATATTGACAAGAAGACACTTAAACCAATCCCTCTCCATTTTAATAGCTCTGACCACAGAGGTAAAGATGATATTTCTGTCACAGCATTAAAATCTTGCTCTGGCGATCATACTACACGCCTCGCATTGGAAAGTCGCCTCATCTTATGCGTTCTTAGTCCAGGTGGTATTAATATCCAACATACCTTTATCTAAATAGTTCTACTCCTATCACATTTTAAATGTTAATTATTTTCTTTTATTTCATATTATTACTTTATTCTATTTCTTATCAGTATCATTTATGTATCATTAACATTTGTATTTCTTTTATTCCCAGTATTATATTATATATTATCAATACTACTGTTTATTATTTTTTGTGGCTATATGTTTTAGCCATAGTTTATTTTATTTTATTTTACATTGCATTTTTTAAACGTTGCTCACGTCACTCCTTAGAGATCTACATACTCTCCTCTCCTCGTTTGTGTAGTCCACTTGTGTTTGAAAAAGGCCACCCGGTCGAAATGTTACGTGTTGTTTTGTTCACATTTTACTGCTTCCCCAATTTGTTGCGCATTTTAGTCAAATTTTTCTGGAACTCCCAGCAAGTAGCAGCTTTGGTTACAGGCCAGACAAATATAATGGACTTCTTACACATGGACCAGACTTCTTACACATGGACCAGACAAATATACTGGACTTCTTACACATGGACCAGACTTCTTACACATGGACCAGACAAATATACTGGACTTCTTACACATGGACCAGACTTCTTACACATGGACCAGACAAATATACTGGACTTCTTACACATGGACCAGACTTCTTACACATGGACCAGACTTCTTACACATGGACCAGACTTCTTACACATGGACCAGACAAATATACTGGACTTCTTACACATGGACCAGACTTCTTACACATGGACCAGACTTCTTACACATGGACCAGACACATATACTGGACTTTTTACACAGAAGCAATCAGACTTCTTACACATGGACCAGACAAATATACTGGACTTCTTACACATGGACCAGACTTCTTACACATGGACCAGACTTCTTACACATGGACCAGACACATATACTGGACTTTTTACACAGAAGCAATCAGACTTCTTACATATGGACCAGACAAATATACTTGACTTCTTACACATGGACCAGACACATATACTGGACTTTTTACACAGAAGCAACCAGACTTCTTACATATGGGCCAGACAAATATACTGGACTTTTTACACTGAAGCAACCAGACTTCTTACACAGAAGCAACCAGACTTCTTACACATGGGCCAGACACATATACTGGACTTTTTACACAGAAGCAACCAGACTTCTTACACATGGGCCAGACACATATACTGGACTTTTTACACAGAAGCAACCAGACTTCTTACATATGGGCCAGACAAATATACTGGACTTTTTACACAGAAGCAACCAGACTTCTTACATATGGGCCAGACAAATATACTGGACTTTTTACACAGAAGCAACCAGACTTCTTACACATGGGCCAGACACATATACTGGACTTTTTACACAGAAGCAACCAGACTTCTTACACATGGGCCAGACAAATATGCTGGACTTTTTACACAGAAGCAACCAGACTTCTTACACATGGGCTAGACAAATATACTGGACTTTTTACACAGAAGCAACCAGACTTCTTACACATGGGCTAGACAAATATACTGGACTTTTTACACAGAAGCAACCAGACTTCTTACACATGGGCTAGACAAATATACTGGACTTTTTACACAGAAGCAACCAGACTTCTTACACATGGACTAGACACATATACAGAATGCAGTCAGTGTAAACAATACCCCAGAAAGGAACTCCTCAAATACAACAAAAATAGTTCAAACTGAGACTGCATTAATCATCAATGGTAGCATACCTGTGCACCTCCAGCAAATTAGTTCGCAGCTCATGTCTTTCATTCAACATCTTCTGCAATGCATCTTGTGTGTCATGACACTGAAGAGCATAGAAAGCTCTGGCATTGCCCAGTTCCTCAATCATAACACTGAAATGGGAATAGTTTGCCAGTCAAGCTCAAAGCTAGTGCTAAAAATGGTCATGGTCACTGAAATCTTTTCTAAACTAGGTAGATTTTTAAAAGAAAAAATTGCACTCCTCGCAATGACGACCTTAGGAGGACACAATCAATTGCGGTTTATGGCAATCATAAGGGAGACAATTCCTTGTTTGTGTATGTTCATATGATAATGTTCTGTAATACTTAATATTGCTTCACATTTTGGTTAGGGTAAGGGTTTGAGTTAGTGCTTGGGTTAGCCCTAACTCTAATCCTAACCCTAATCTGAAACAAGATTAAATATAGAAGAATATTACTATGTGAACTTATACAATCAGTGGATTAGGTACCCTGGGGTCAGCACTGGGCCACTACCTGTGTCATCAGTTTTATATTTCATAAACTAGGACACGAAACAGCCATAATTTTTCATTTATCAAATGATAAAAAAAATTGTGCAAACAATATTCTTCATCATCCTGTAAAATGCTGCTTTTGCTACTAAACTAGGTCAAGAGATCCCTCTACTATCTCCCGTTATCAAACACTTGAAAACTTTAGTTTACTTTAGTCCTGTTTACTTGTAATGCTGCATTCTGGTCAATTGTTCTTCCTTATTATAATTCTGTTTAGCTGCTGTCAGAATTAGGACTTTTGTCACAAATTTTTGTTATAGTTACAATTATAATTTCCTCTTTCTGCATTTTACATGTTAAAAGGGGCCTTTTCCACGCCTTCAGACCCACTGGGCATATTGGGCTAGACCTATATTTGGGGGTGATTGGTCAGCATCACATTATGGTATCCCTGCGGGTTCCCTGAGACAAAAGAATAGACACAATGTCTTCCTAACAAGCACGTCGTACAAGGCAACTAATTAGGAGAGATTTACAATATGGTAGTAGCGTGGTCAACTGCATTTCTACTCAATGAAATTATGCTATGATAATAGACTGACTTTTAATATTTGTTGCTTTGAACCTAGAATCACCCAACGTGCTATTGTGGCTCAGTGTTCTGGTCTTTCAAATCAAGTATGTTGCAAATCCTGCATCTGAAGATTCATACTATTTACCTAAAGGAATACTTCAGAGCATAATATTCCTACCCACAAGCATTCTAAACATCATTTGGAAGTAGGAAGTCACAAACAGAACGTGGAACAGGCTGCCATATAGGGCTAAATTTAAAACTGAGTAAACCCACCCACCCACACACACACAAAAAAGCACGTGAGACTGATCCATCTTCCACACATGGCTGCCTGTCAATGCTGTGAAGTTGGTACACTATGCTGAACTCTCACTTTTTTTATAAACAGGAGGGGTCTATAGCACTTACTGATGTATCCATGGTAATTAAAGTTTTTTTGTGTGAACCAAACCAGAAGCCACGGTAGTACAGTCACTTCAAACATGCCTGGGACCTTGTGCTACTTTCTACACTGTAGTAGATTTTTATAAAATGACCATGAGTCCCAGGCTGACCCAACCGAAAATGGGTACCAGGAAATCTCTTGGGAAGGAAAAGAAGCCAGCGTGGCCCGTCAAGTACCCAGTGGTTTATACAAACATAAGTATTGCCATACATGCCTGATGTGCTTTACACATTTTGAATCCAAATCAGACTTTACCATTGTTGAGTTGATTAAAGAACCAACATCACTGCACTTCCGGGCATTCTTATAAGAGCTTCGTCCCCATCTTCAGCAGCCAACGCAGAATTCTAACACCAATGGTGCCAGTAGCAGTCTGAATAAATTGTCATCTTGCTTTTACTGGGAGTGTCAAGTGATGGCCACATTCCTTGGTTACTTGTTGGTTCCTCAACCCTTTGAGTTCAGTTGCCCGTAAAAGTCACTTTTCTGTTTTCATGCTCGAGCAAACATTTCAGAGATCAGGACATGAATACATTACCAAAATTTATATTTTTTTCTAGGGTTCCCTTTGAGTACATTAAAAAAAAAAATTACCTGACACATTTAGTTTTTTAGGCCTTGGGAACTGCATACTATTTCATGTTTACTTTTTTTTTCCTTCTTACAGCTTTTAATATTTTGAGAATTTAAAAAAAATGGCCCAAAAAAATGTTTTAACTATTTTATTAGTGAGCTGTGTGAAATTGTTCTACTGATTTTATTCTGGAATTTCAACGGTGTCATGGCCAATTTTTTTCGTGTTCCTGGGACAAAATGGTTACCAGACATTATGTGTTAAGAACACTAATTTATTCTGCAACAGGCTCTTGAAAATGTAAGCACCAGCTTTTCGGGTGGCGTTACTTACCGAGAAGCTAAATACTTGCTTCGCCACATGTCAGCTTGAATAGACACTTTATCGAGATTCTCATACTCTTCTGACATCTTTTTGTTGAAGCCACCAAGATCTAGGGAAAGTTGTGCACGATCCCTGGGGAAATATTATTTTGTGCATGTGAACTCTGTCATCCTAAACCTGGGTATAAAACATTAACAAATGCTTCAACAAAATCACAAAACAATTGAACAGAGTGCTCTCAGATCAAATCTGCACAAACTGACTGACAGACTTTTGACCTCAGATCAAATCTGCACAAACTGACAGACTTCTGACCTCAGATCAAATCCACAACAACTGATAAATTTGTTTGTGACCTTGCGAAGATTTATCATTTGCATAGACTGTGACCACAAATAAATCTACGACAGCTGATAAACTTTACTGTTTGTGACCTCAGATCTGCAATAATTTATCAAGTTTTTATGTTTGTGACACCAAACAAAACTTTACGCTGGTTTCACTGTCTTTTAAGAGGAGTAGTGATCACCAACTGTACAACTATAAATGAGTGATCACATCCTTTGTATCTGTTTTACCCTGCAGTAGCTTTGTCAGTTACCATGGCATGCTAATTTAGGGTATCATGGAAAGGGGGAAAGGGGGGGGGGGGGGGGGGTGAAAGGGGGGGGGGTGATCTGTTTAAAAAAGAAGAAAATCTATGTCTACATGACTTACAGCTAGTTAAAATCTGTAAAGAATAGTAAATATCTGAATAATTAGTACAACTTTCTAAAATGCAAATATGAAGCGGAAATGTTACTAGTACAACAGTTAATACAGACATGTCAACTGCTATTTGTCAATTTAAAACTGGTCAGAATAACTTTATACGACTGCTGGTTTTACTAAAGCAACAAATTTTAATAACTATACATACAGAGCTTGTTCTTAATTGAGATTTACCTGCACAGTCTTTCAACTCGTTGACTCAAGTCATCTCCAACTGAGGCTATCAGGAGACGTTTCAGCTCTGAGTTAACCTGTAGCTGAACTTCCAATTCTTTCTTAAGCTGATCACGTTCATTTTCTAAATGTTGACAATGTGATTCACATGTACTTTTGTCTGTGACACTATAATGAGAGTCTCTCTGCACAGCTGTGAATGGGACTGTTGCGGGCAGGCCTCTTTCACTAAGAGTTGCACATGCATTAACTGATGACCGCTGAAGATCAATGGCTGATAAATTTTCCCGTAAAAGAGCACTATCTGTTGAATTAACTGGAATATTAGGAGATATTCTTTCAGTTGAGATATTCTGACTGTCACTTCTGGAAGAATGACTTCTGGAACAATACTGAGTGACAGTACTCACAGTTGGTAAAGCTGTTATCAATTCTAATGGTGATGTGCTTGTCTTGACATTCCCCACAGTGGTGGCTGCTGCTGGCTGCACTGATGCCCCAACTATGGCAATAGGTTTTGCCTTTGTGCTGTCAGTTTTCACAGGCAACTGGGCAACAGAAGTATCTGATGAGGCAGCAATGAAATCAGTTTTTTCCAAACCAGTTATTTTGGTGGATTCTTTAGGCAGTTTACGACCACTAAAGTTGTACTTCGGAGCAGCCTGTCTCAGGAGAATAGTTTCTTTAGCATCACGTTTTGGTTGTGACATATTTAGAGGGCTGTGGACACAGAAAGCTAAAATGAGTAAAAATAGAAAGTCCTCCTCATTGAAATACATTCTGAAGACAATTTAGTGTAACAGAGAAGATGATACCTATAAAGAGTGTTCAGCACTGTTTGCCTTCGTACACACTTTTCAGGTATTTTAATTTTAATGGCAACTAAAAAGTCACTGAATGGTCATTTGTAAATACCTGATCATCCATTATTATGTATTTAACAATGATAAAAGACTGGACAGAAATGTCTTTCTCAACCCCCCACCCTTCCCCACCAACCATGTTACGTGTTTACAAATTACACTGTTCCAAAACAATAATTCTATGTCAGGATTTCAATTGCCAGAAGTGCCAGGTTATTCCAATCAGTATGCATCAACAAGCATGGAATAAGTTAACATCTCACCAGAGTGTGCAAAAGTTTGTATAGCAATTTTAATTTTAGAAGTGTAGTTAGAATCAATCAGGAAACAACCCATTCACAGTAATGTGTGGACTATGAAAAGAATGTCTTTATATCATCACTGCTGTTTATCACCTACAGTGACAGTGTGTGCAAGGATGCCAAGCCCAATGATGAAAATAATAGTAACATAAATAAATTACTCCCTTTAGACTATTAGGCCTCGAAAGCAGATAGAGCCATGAAATGGCAACAGAATCTTGCATCCATGAATAAAGAATATACAACAAATAACATGAGAATCAACACTGAAAAGACAGAAGTAATGTCAAAAGGAAGAAAAGTCAAACTTGAATGTAGCAGTAAAGTAAAAAAAAGAGGGCTATCCTCCAAATAATAGTCCCAAATCATCGAGGTCGAAAATTTACCCTAACAGGGTCTCAGTCACATGTAAATTACAGACTTCCGCCACCGCCAAGAGTATCGCCGGTGCTGCTGTGTGTGGCTCAACTATATGGCTGAGACTCATGAGTAAATAAAATAAAGGAAGCAGCAGGAGATGCGGTAGCTGCTGCTCGTTGAGTCCCAGCCTCTAGTTTAGCCCTGCGTGTAGCGGCACAGGAGATACTCTCGGCGTTGGCGGTAGTCACCAGAAGTCTGCAATTTACATGTGACTGAGGCCCTGTTAGGGTATATTTTCGGCCTCGATAATTTGGGACCGTTATTCAGAGGATAGCCAAAAAGAGTGTTTAACCCCCCCCCCCCCCCCCTTTTCCCTCCTGAAGACTGACACAGGAGCCATGGAATTCATGTTTTGTGCAAAAGTAAATAGCTTTCAGCAGCTGGCTAGCCATGTGGAGAAAGACATGGAACTAACCTCAGTGATATATACTTGTATACTACTATTCTCAAAATGCAGGGATGGCCACTATGCTGTCTAAGGAGGCATAGAAAGCACTAACAGACTGGGAAGCAATTAGTTCTAGAATAATATTAATCAATAATGATAACACATAACTATTACATACACAAACACACTCACATCAATCAATGATCAGATATTCTGATATGATCACCTACAAGAGGAGACAAGACATTTTATGAATTTTACAAGAAACCCCAGGACCATGATTTCTGTAGGTATTTAGGCTGTAAATGAGCACATGATAGTAAATAATACTACTATTTATATAACTTTACTTTTTACACAAACATTATAATATCTTAGCTTATAACCCCAATAATAGAATAACTGCCTGAGCCACCCATCGACTAGGCTAACAAAACGACTTCTCTTGAGTTATGAGGATCATCTTCACAGCATTCCAGAGACATTCATTGGTGCTCAGATTCCCCATCAGCTTCACATGGTCTATCAGCTTTTTCCCCAGGGCTGGCCATCTACAATTAATGAGGCACCTGCAAGTCTATCGGCTTTTTCACTGCCAAGAGCTGTATCATCGTATCCCTGGGGTGTGACACCGGAGAGTTTTGCAATGACTCAAGTCAATCCACTGTCTGCGGTCGTCCTGCGATTCTAGCCACGTGAAAGCTTGTGTCACCGTCATCGCCTCTCTCGTCATGCTGCTGGTTGGTAGTCATGGAGGGAGAAGGCACCGCTGGCTTCTCTTGAACTGTTCTGCCCCAAGATCGAGCTGTAAATGAGTAAATGCTTCGACTACTTCTCTCTACTTCTTCAAGAAGTTTGTTGGCGTTTCAAGAATAATTAAATAATATTTAAAATATTAATAATAATATACTATCCGATAATATTCTAACAACCGTAAACAAAATGTGAGGGGTGTAAAGAATATTATATAATATGTTACCTCCGTTATAACACCATTACTTACAGATGGAAAGATGAGACAAGAACAACCAACAAAATGAAAAGGGTTTTCCTGGTACACGTATTCCCTTTTCCTGCCCAACGACTTGTGTACACACCAGGGTTGCCAGATAAAAGAAAAACACACGTCATTTCAAGCCAAACTACTACAAAAATTATGCCAGAGAAACCACATTACTATTTGCCTGATTTATTCTCATTATCTTTGTCTTTCCTTTATGGATTCTCAGACCAAGCTGCTGTGATCTCGCATTAAGTATATTTAATTTATCTTGCATCTGATTCCGTGAATGGGACAGAAGAGCAATATCATCAGCGAAGTCCAGATCATCAAGCTGTTTTGTAGGGGTCCACTGAATTCCATTCTTGATGTTAGCAGTTACTGTTTTCATAGTCCAGTCTATAGCCAGTAAAAATTAGAGAGGCGACAAAAGACATCCCTGTCGCACACCTGTTTTTATTTCAAATGCATCTGTTAGCTTTCCCTCATGAAGAACTCGACATTTCATGTCTTTATATGTTGCCTTTACTAAGTTGAAAAAAAAGTCTGAAAAAAAAAAAAACAATGTGTACTTAGAATCCTAAAATTTTAAAAACAAACATAGGTATTTAACAATAGATGATGGATCCAAGATGTTTCATCCTATTTAGAGGTACAGGTCTAGTTTATTTACTTTAAACAAGTTTTTAAATGTTTTTCGTAGAATTTTAAATTGTAGGTTTATTGAAAAAGTAAAAAAAAAAAAAAAAAAAAAAAAATCGAGCATCATAAGACAATAATCAAATTTTAGAAAACAAAAACTTTCTAAAATCTACTTTTAGATAGAGCAGTCCCTATAATAATATTTATGGAGTAGTTTCTGCTCTTTATATTAGCTTAGATTTTAGGATTTCACACACACATCAAACTGAAATGTAGAGGTTTGAGAAAACTGACTTTTAAACTTTTTTTAAAATCTAAAATAAGTGCACGAGGTGGTGTCGTTAGTATTAAGTTTTCAATGCTAAATGCTAAATGCTAGACAGTTTTGAAAATAAATGCCTTAGAAGAATACTAAATTTCAAATGGTCAGATTTCCGAACCAATACACAAATAAGGCAAGAATCCAGGCAAGAGTATGTGTCTAATTTTATACGAAAACGCCGCTGGAACTATGTCGGCCACGTCCTTAGAATGGATAAATCAAGACTTCCTTACCAAGCCCTCATTTGGACACCACAGGGGAAAAGATCTCGTGGAAGACCAAGGGAAACCCTACGTAGAACTATCATCAGGGAAGGCTCGCTCATGGGCCACTCAAACATCCAAGACCTACAACGGATTGCAACGGACCGCCGTGCATGGAGAGTCACGACCTCTGCCCTATGTGCCGCACTCGACACAAGAGGAAAGACTAACTAACTAACTAACTAATGCTAAATTGTTTACAAATGACATAAATTTTGTGTGTCATCTATTCTACGAATGCCGAACTTTACAAAAACGAACACATTGAAAAGTGATATTTTTGTCATAAATTGGGAAAAATGCCGTGTAGTGACCCCTTAATGGCACCCCACTCCAAGACGTGGAGTCGTACACCTATTTAGGCAGTAATGTAGATAAAGATGAAGGAACTGATAGAGATATTAAAATAAGAATACAAAAGGCAAGAGAGGCTTTCATAGCACTAGGGAATTTGTAGAGGTCAAAAGAAATTAAAAGAAATACTAAACTAAAAATTTTTAATTCTAATGTCAAATCAATACTATTGTAAGGAGCGGAAACATGGAGAACAACCAAGGCAATTACTAATAAATTACAGACATTCATTAACTGGTGCCTGCGCAGAATAGAGGGAATAAAATGGTATGATAGAATAACTAATGTAGAACTTCGGGAGAGAACTAAACAGGCTCCAGTGGATCAGGAAGTGAGGAAAAGACGCTGGCGTTGGATAGGGCACACACTGAGAAAACAGGAGAACAGCATAACTAGAATGTCTTTGCATTGGAACCCACAGGGGCATAGGAATAAAGGAAGGCCAAAAAACACATGGAGAAGAGAGCTGGAGAACGAGGTTAGAAAGATTGGGAGGACATGGGGAGAGCTCCATGCAATGGCGAAGGATAGAACGACTTGGCGTGAGTTGGTTGAGGGCCTATGCTCCATTGGGGGATAGAAAGCCAGAAGAAGAAGAAGAAGAAGAAGAAGAAGAAGAAGAAGAAGAAGAAGAAGAAGAAGAAGAAGAAGAAGAAGAAGAAGAAGACGAAGAAGAAGAAGAAGAAGAAGAAGAAGAAGAATTTGTTGAACTTCTGATTCTGCAGCGCCAGCTAGCCAGTCTCTGCACTCATGACCTAACTGGATTAGAACCCTACATAAGAATGAAACTTGTTCAGACACTATGACCCACTCATCTCCTCGCTCAAATTTATCAAGCCTGCACACATGTCCAATAGTGATTTCTGCAGCCTTTTCTGAATTGATAACAACACTAATTTCTTCACACCAGTCAGTCACTTTGTTTACAGTTGCCTGCAGTTCTTAAGCAATCCATTGTCTATCACTCTCTTGCCTTTTTGCAAGAACATCATCAGCAAATGTCAACATCCTTCCAACACCTGGTGCTTCAAGTTCTGCAATCTTGCTTCTATACACATTGAGGAGCATTAGTTAAATTGCAGAGCCCTGGGGTAATCCCGGAGCAATTTTACATGGTTCTGAGGTCCATGTACCCAGGCGAAGGGCAACCATACGTGAATGCAGGGCAGCAGCTATCCAGGCAACAAGCCAGGGACAAACGCCCTTTTCCATGTGTGCAGATATCAAAATTGCATATCTTACTCTATTGTAGGCATTCTCAAGATCAAGTGCTGCCACAACTGTCTCCTGTCTGATCTGGAACCCCTTATAAACATCAAAAGCAAAGGTATCTGCATTAGACCATGTATCTTTCCGTGGCCTGTAACGATCCAAACATTTTGGCAGAAGCTCTTACTATTCCAAAAAACATCTGTAGTTTAACAGCAATGGACCTCTCAAGCACCTTGCCAAAGTTCATTCTCGTCCTAATGATCTGATTATCTACACAGATGGTTCTGTATTGAAAGGAAAGAGAAGTGCCTGGGATTTCGTAGCAAAAGCCAATGGAAAATATTTAATGCAGGACAGTCTAGCATACGATACCACAGCATCTATCATTAAAATCGCGGTGGGGGTGGTCACTGCAGCTTGCTGGTGGCTAGAGAACAAGATACATACACATGTCCTAACTGTAACGGATTCTGAAAGCATGCTGAAAAAGGTGAAGACAGTATTACTTCGAGTAGAGTGGCAAGCTTCACTTGCAATGTCACAGGTAGTGTACATACTTTGGATCTTTTCTCCAAGCTATGCCGGCCAGGTGGAGAGTGACAAGGCAGATGTGGTCAGAGCCCTTTAAGAACAAGTAACAAAGCCAGAAGAGAAACTAGATTATTATTGGCTGGAGAGAATGATGCCCCTGGGTGTGACCAGAGGGTTCGGCTGGCACACTACGTTCAGAGTAAAGGCAAGACGGACATACAACCAGTCTACGACCGGCACCATTAGTATTGGAACTCTGCGCTGACTGTTGATGATGGGGACGGAGAGCGTATGGGAATGCTCCGAGTGTTGTGATGTCAATTCTTGACTGAACTCAACTCCGCTGATAGAGAATGTCTCTGGAAATTAATGGGCTACTATGGAATTGCACAGAAAATTATTAACAAAGCAAAGGCAAATATAAGGACCAGTGTTGCCACTTTGGATCTTTTATATCCAAATTTATATCTTTTTCATAGCATTTAGATACTGTTTTTGACGTTTAGATCGTAAATAGTTTTCTAGAAACTTTTCATATGGAGTTAGATATTTTATAGATTTTTTTTTCTTTCATTGTCAATTTAATAATTACTGTGTAAAATAAATATCTGGCAGCCCCGGTACTGATTAATAAAGACGCTCGTAAATCATACTAACTTTGTTTCAACCGTATCCTCACTGTGTTGACTGCGTTTCTTTTTTCATGTGATTAAAAAAAATAATTGCTCACCTTCTTATGTGGCTTTCACTTTGAAAAAACCTTTCATTATGCCAAAAGTAAAGTATGAGCAAAAAATTTGGAAAGAGTGGTTGCATGATGACAAAATTAAAAACTGGGTAAATAAAAAAAGCTTGTTGTAAGTACTGCAAGTGTGAAATTAAAGCGACAATACAAAACTCAAAGAGTCATGCAGAGACTAAAAAAGCATAAAACTGCAGTTTCATTTAAAGATATTACACCGCTGACATCTGTTTTCAGAACAATACTGATAAATGAATCATCAGAAGTTTGAGTAGTATCA
>CAJHNH020000014.1:0-138504 GCA_905116865.2 Candidula unifasciata
GTTTTCCAAGCTTAGGTTAACCCAAACAGAGGCAGTGCTCGACAGGATTCTTTTACCAACTTAGCCCCCCCTTTAAAATTTTTATCAAGCTCCTCCTACATTACCAAAAAATTTCTCTTCAAGGATTTCACAGCTCCCCCCCTTGGGAAGTTCATTGCTGTCATCGGGGTTAAAACCCTTTTTTTTAAACCCCCCCTAGATTCCTGGTCTTTTCATCTGCCAGAGAAAATAACAGTCACACCCAGTCTATTCACCGTCATCACAAAAAAATCCGACTTTTGTCAATTTTTGAAAACCTTTCCGCTCCTGTGTAAATGTGCCGTCGGGACCTCCTGGGTTGGAAACCTCAGGGGGAATTAAACACATTAGGGTTAGCTGCCCTAAAATCGGGCTAGGAGAAAATATTACACCAACAGAGGGTGGCAAATCCCCCCTAGTAAGTCTCTTGTCTTTTATTTCGTATTTTAAATTTAAATCTGGGAAAAGTTGTAGTGTTTGATAGCCAACGGTAGGAGAATTAAAGGTGTATGGGTTCCTTTTTGATTAAGGATGTATCCAAATTTCCCTATTTTTTGTATACTTCAAAAACAAAAAAAAAAGTAGGTTGGGAAAGACATTCTGAGTCCCCGCGGTTTTGTCAAAACCTTTTCGAACTTCCTTATCCTAGGAAGGGAAAAAATAAAATTTTTTTATAGCGGGAACCGGGGCCCTTAGCCTTGGGCTGGCAGACCAGGCCCTTAGTTAGTGGCAGACCGGCCCTTAGCCTGCGGGAAACCCGGCCCTTAGCTTAGCTGGCAGAACCGGCCCTTAGCCTTAGCTGGAAACCCAGGCCCTTACAGCTGGCTGGGGAACCCCGGCAGACGGACAATAGACCCGCTTTTCATCCGGCCTTCTACAACCGCTTTTTTCCAACTCGGGTTTACCTTTTTTGGGGGGAAAAAAGGCATTCGGTGGGGAATGAGCATGGGCACATAGGTCTCTACAATCACCCAATTTTTGTGCTATAAAGAGGATCCCTTGGTGTGACCCCACTCCTAAAGCGAAATAAAACACTTTTTTTTTAAAAAGGGGGGAAAGAGCCGTAAATCGATGGTAATATTTTATAAAAATATATATTATTATTATAATATTATATAATATTATTTTAATATATATAGATTAATTGTCCGGCTTCACTCGGGATAATGAAAGATAGTTGTATTATCCCGTCCACTGCCTTATCTTGGTCTCCATCCCTGCCGTCTGAATAGAAAACTAAAGGGAAAAGGCGGAAAACACATGACCCTTTTTGGTCTTTAAAGGTTCTCTGGGGACCCCTTTTTTCCTCCCCCGTCCCTTTGGGAAATATTTTTTTAAATTTTTATTTTATGTATTGTTTTGTTATTTTTAAGCCCCACCATGGCTGTCGTCGGGGGCCTTAATATAGCCTAAAGGTTTAACGGGATTGCTGAGACTTAAACCTGGGGGATCCCCATCCGAAGGGTTTGTACTTGTTCCAAAATTTTGTGGCTTTATTTTTTCAAAAACATAATGTATGGTATGTAATAGAAAAGAAACATTTAAAGGGAAATAACTCCAGCAAAAGTTTAATTTTACCGATTGTTAAAGCAAGTAACAGAAATACACATAAACCTGACCGCCAATGTGACTGTCAAATGAAACTTTCTAGTTAAAATGGTAATCAGAAATTTTACCCGAGAAGTGTCAAGATTTAGGAGAAACAGAAGTTACCAGTTGACTTAAAATGACCAACACAATAATGAAGACGTTTATGCTTTATAGAGGGAGACGCCGTGCCCGAGTGGATGAATGATCGACGTGGATCGGAAGGTTGTGGGTTCGCTCCCTGGCGTAGCCGGACTTTTTTCAAAAATTACCTTGGCTCCCAGATCGATCCAGCCTTGAGTGGGTACCGGGTGCAGTTCCAAAAAAAGTAAAGGGGGCCAGCGTGATGCTGACTACATCACCCATTCTGTGCCGATTGGTCTATAAACATATAGGTCTAGCCCTATATGCCAAAAGGCGTGGAAATGGGTCCTTTACTTTTGCTTTATATTATACACAAAAGTGCGCGCAGTCATCTTCTTATGGGATGCAATTTTTCCTAATTTTGAAGCCCCACCTTAGCTCTTGCCAGGGACCGCAATAAAGCCCGGCCATAAATATGGTCTAAAGTGTAATGGCTAAACGTATTTTTGCGTGCGCGCGTGGATGGGTGTGTGTGTGTGTGTGCGTGCGTGCGTGAGTGCGTGTGTGTCTGTGTGAGTGTGTGAGTGTGAGTGTGAGTGAGAGTGAGAGTGTGTGTGTGAGTGTGTGTGTGTGTGTGAGTGTGAGTGTGTGTGTGTGTGTGAGTGTGAGTGAGTGTGTGTGTGTGTGTGAGTGTGTGTGAGTGTGTGAGTGTGAGTGAGAGTGAGAGTGTGTGTGAGTGTGAGTGTGTGTGTGTGTGTGTGTGAGTGTGAGTGAGTGTGTGAGTGTGTGTGTGTGTGAGTGAGAGTGTGTGAGTGTGTGTGTGTGAGTGTGTGTGTGAGTGTGAGTGTGTGTGTGTGTGAGTGTGAGTGTGAGTGTGTGTGAGTGAGTGTGTGTGAGTGTGTGTGTGTGTATGTGTGTGTGTGTGCGCTCGCGCGCGCGCGTGCGTGTGCGTGTGTGTATAAAATTTCGCATAGATTCTAAATATGGCGACCAAAAAAGTTGAAACTATCACGACAGTAGACGAAAGTATAACAGCAATTTGGAAAAGACTTTTGTATGGGTCAAAAGATCATCTGATGAATAAGAAGACGCCTATTGTGAGTTATGCCACTCAACAATTTTGCCTAGAGCTTCTTCTTCCTCTTCTTCTTCTTCTTCTTCTTCTTCTTCTTGTTCTTCTTCTTCTTCTTCTTCTTCTTCTTCTGCTACTGCTGCTGCTGCTGCTGCTGCTGCTGCTGCTGCTGCTGCTGCTTCTTCTTCTTCTTTTTCACTGGCTGGGTGTGTGTGCGCGCGCGTGCGTGTGCGTGTGTGTGTAAAATTTCGCATAGATTCTAAATATGGCGACCAAAAAAGTAGAAACTATCACGACAGTAGACGAAAGTATAACAGCAATTTGGAAAAGACTTTTGTATGGGTCAAAAGATCATCTGATAAATAAGAAGACGCCTATTGTGAGTTATGCCACTCAACAATTTTGCCTAGAGCTTCTTCTTCCTCTTCTTCTTCTTCTTCTTCTTCTTCTTCTTCTTCTTCTTCTTCTTCTTCTTCTTCTTTTTCTTCTGCTACTGCTGCTGCTGCTGCTGCTGCTTCTTCTTCTTTTTCACTGGCTGTGTGTGTGTGTGCGCTCGCGCGCGCGTGCGTGTGCGTGTGTGTGTAAAATTTCGCATAGATTCTAAATATGGCGACCAAAAAAGTAGAAACTATCACGACAGTAGACGAAAGTATAACAGCAATTTGGAAAAGACTTTTGTATGGGTCAAAAGATCATCTGATGAATAAGAAGACGCCTATTGTGAGTTATGCCACTCAACAATTTTGCCTAGAGCTTCTTCTTCCTCCTCCTCTTCTTCTTCTTCTTCTTCTTCTTCTTCTTCTTCTTCTTCTTCTTCTTCTTCTTCTTCTTCTTCTTCTTCTTCTTCTTCTTCTTTTTCTTCTTCTTCTTCTTCTTCTTCTTCTTCTTCTGCTACTGCTGCTGCCACTGCTGCTGCTGCTGCTTCTTCTTCTTTTTCACTGGCTGTAACCTCGGGCGGAAAGCTCTGGGTGAACGTCTATCTCTGGACTTTAGTTCCAGAATCTGAGTGTTGCGGGCACATCCGTTTCACACATCTGATATACATCTAGTATACTAGACTCTTGGTTCCTTGCCTCTCAGGCAGATGTACTCTTATAAAGGATGCCCCCAATTAGTGGCTCCTACGACATGCTTTTGGGGAAGCAGTGGGTCTATTCTTGTTTGCCCCACAATGGAACCCCGGAACCCATACGGGTAACCTAAAGCTAATGAAGGCAGCGGCACCGAGTGGCCGTATGTGTGATCTATCACTGTGCCTTGTGTTCTGTTAACCACCTTAGTGAAATAATGATAGGTCATGTACCGGGGAGTACTTTAGGTCACATACGGTTACACAGAATAAAATGTTCTTGTTTGATAAAAAGTAAAACAAGCAAACAAAAAATTACCATCACCCTCAAATTTGACATCCCGACAGATAATAATTTATACACTATTCTAACAGATGCCCCTGTGGCAGATTTAAACTCGAAAGCTGTCGCTATCAAGGTGAGAAATTAATCTGATCCTTCCAAATGAAGACGGCGCCTAGATGCAGAAACAAGTGTACTTTGATGCATGACCAACAGGGTATTCCTAGTATGGTGCAGCTGTATATCTCATTGTGTAAGTCCTCTTATCTCTGTTTTATTAAAAAGTTATATGACAATGAATATTCAGAGTACGGTTTTTAGGCCTTGAGCCAGATAGCATATCTTTCTCCAGGATGTGCTTTTGCACGGCCAGCTCCAGATTTTTATAATTAGAGAAGGGCGTGACTGAAGTCAAGGCTAAATTACTGCTGGAAATGAGCCCAGACTATATCAAAGTTAGAAAGTGATAATATGTTTTGTTCTTTATGTTAGTGCACAGAGGTAGACTGAGCTGGCGAATCATATATTTGGTACAGTTCTAGGCACTTGTGCTTACATTTATATGGTATAATCCTGGATATAAACATTGCTAACGCGAAAAATATCGAGTGATTGTAAACACGATTGACCTCCACTGGGAGTGCGATAACATACTTTGCAGACAACCTTGATGCATTACCAGTGTTTATGCTGTGAACAAAAGACTTAGTCAATAGTTGTATCAACTGCAGGACCACACGAAAGTATTTTGTTTAATTATGCAGTAAATGCACAGAATAGGAGCATTATTAAGTAGATAGCTACAGTGATCCAGGGATATCCTAGGTATCTGTGCAAAAAAATAAAAATACAAATTACGACCAGATTAAATATTGCAGAGTAGTGTCTCCGTGTTATTTGCCTCTAAAAATATGAGATATTTAAACGGCTTCAGACGTGTTAAGCTTATAATCACAGCTATACAAAGATTAAATAGCATTAAAACTTTATCGTTAAGCACCAGCAAGGAAATCAAGGTTAAAATTTTAAGAGCACGCATCTTCTCTTTTGCAATATACGGGTGTGAGTCGCGGACTACTCCCAGTCCCTAAGAAATAAAATAGGGGCTTTTGAGCTTAAGTGCTTTAGGAAGATTCTCCGAATAGCACGGACAAAGAAGAGAAGAAATACTGATATTTTAAAAGATCTGAACATCAAGAAAGGTTGGCTAATAAACATTATATTTTCTCGGGAGGTGCAATAGTTTGGTCGTATCAAGCGCAATGGTGGAGTGGGGGGGGGGGGGGGGAAACAGCAGAAGGCATGGTACCAGGAAGGAGGGGCAAGGGCCGACAGCAAGAAGATGGGGGCAGGATATAAGTGACTCCTTGAAAATTAAAGTACATGAGGCGGGAGAGCTGGCGAGAGACCAATTCTCTTTCACGCTGACCGTGATGAGAGCGACTTTCTGCAAGGGACCTACATGATGATGATGATGATGAGTGGGGTGGTAATTATTAAGCCAGTGCTGAGATGAATATCTCGCATTAGAACAGCTGGAGCAGTAGTTCTTAACCTTCCTAATGCCGCGACCCTTTAATACAGTTCCCCCATGTTGTGGCGACCCCCAGACAATTCTTCTTCTTCATAACTCCAATGAATATGTGTTTTCCGATGGTCTTAGGCGACCTCTGTGAAAGAGTCGTTCGACTCGCACAAAAAAGGGTCGCGACCGGCAGGTTGAGAACCGATGAGCTAGAGCAATTATACTGTAGTGTTTGGCTTTCAGAGTGTATTGTATACAGTTTTATCGTCTGGAAAGTCGGAAGGATAACAATGAACGCATAGCACGTATTAAAAGTTCTATGTTATAGGTATATATTGAAAGGATGACCATACAATTTTGAGCTGAAAACTGGACATCCCATTTATAGTTTTAGTGGGAAACAGGATTTTCCAAGCATGTCAGTTTAACTGCAATGAAAAAACATGATGCACTGAAAATTATTATCGACACATTTCAGGCATTACATGTGTTTAAAAACCATTAAATATTTAAAGGTATACAGATAAAATTATAAGTGTATGTTCTGTTCAGAAGCTCATTCCTGGATTTGTATAACACAGAACGATTGGCGCTTGTATAAGTATTGAGGCACAAGACCAAAAGAATTGCAGATATCTTCAAGACAAAACAGTATCAACCATTACACGGGCATTTAAACACTAAATTACCAGTTGCTGATAACTGTTTCTTTTATGTGAGTTGACAATTTGATTTATGTGGATATCTTTCTGCAATTGTTTGCTTGTGTCTTCCTCTCTGTAATCCATTTTTTGTTTATTTTAATTTTGAAGGTGAGGGAGGGGGGATCTTGCCATACATTCACGGAGGTGCCACATGAACAATGTTGGAAACCACCGTTCTAGAGATAAATCCATGCTAATGTAGATGTTAGAGCTCTAGTTATTCAATCCTTCTAAACGGGATGATCGTGGCAATTTAACACACAGAACAAAAGCATTAAGGTGCGTCGGTCTATTTCGGGTGTAACTGTGAAAAGTGGCAAACAGAATGGGACAAATGTTCTATGAGGAAAGGTGTGCGAAGGAATTCACAAAAACTTACTGTAGTGTTTAACGGTTTAAAGTTAAGATGTTTAACTTCACTGCACCAGGTTTTGGGTTTTATAGCGGTCTCCCTTGGAAGAACGACCAGCCACCTGCAGATAAACTAAGACTCATTAGGAACTTCGCCCCAATATGTGACGCAATTTTTAACGCCACTCGGCTGTCGTTGATGACCCTAATATAACCCAATGGTTGAACGGGGTTTCTGCGGTTTGTGATTCTCATCCGGGGGGATTCTAAACCGAATAGTGACACTTTGTGTCACCTGGTGTTTATTGCTTGTAGTACGGTCCTGGTGGGGTTGAACGTCTCTCACTCACAAAACCTCTTATTATTATTTATCGGCTTTAAACTCCAATTCCAGCGGAAGGTTTAGGTTGTTCGTTTATTTCTGGATTTTTATCTTGTTCCAGAATTTGTGTGTGTGTGTGTGTTTTTTTTTTTTTTTTTTTGGTGTGCATCCGTTTTACATATCTGGCTTACTTGTATGCGGACTATTGGCTCCTTGTCTTTCAGGTAGATACACGGCGACTTCGATAGAGACATCCCTAATTAGTCGCCTTGTACGACGTGCTTTTTTGGGGGGAGGGAGAGGCGTGGATTTTTTTAATGGAGCTACAGAACCAACATGGGGACACCTCCAAAAACGATATCATGACATCCTCGTAAACACTGCACCCGTGAACCGAAAGATGTAGCAGCGAAACGATGCAACGACCTCCTGTGCGGTAAGTACATGTCTTACACACTTCGTCGCGAAGACTCCCCCCCCCCCCCCCCCCCATCCTAAATGTGTGGTGTGTGTATCTTTTACCACTAACTTTTATAATCATTTTGAATTAAATCGTGTTTTCTCGCTAAGTGGCATATTCGTACCTGTTTCTTTACAGATCTTTATTTAGATTTTTATGTCTGGGGAAAAAATAAAAATCCTAACCTTCACAAAAAATATTGACTTTGGAAGCAACGTGTCCACAACAAAAGTTTACCCCCTATCCGTATATCAAAAGTATACCCCTATCTGTATCTCAAAAGTATACCCCCTATCTGTATCTCAAAAGAATACTCCTATCTGAATCTCAAAAGTATACCCCCTATGTGTATCTCAAAAGCATACCCCCTATCTGTATCTCAAAAGTATACCCCTATCTGTATCTCAAAAGTATACCCCTATCTGTATCTCAAAATTATACTCCCTATCTGTATCTCAAAAGTATACCCCTATCTGTCTCTCAAAAGTATACCCTCTATCTGTATATCAAAAGTATACCCTCTATCTGTATCTCAAAAGTATACCCCCTATTTGTATCTCAAAAGTATACCCTCTATCTGTATCTCAATAGTATACCCTCTATCTGTATCTCAAAAGTATACTCCCTATCTGTATCTCAAAAGTATACCCCCTAACTGTATCTCAAAAGTATACCCCCTATCTTTACACATGCGATTACAGTGTTACATATACATATACTCAGTGATTACTGATAAATAATTACCGAGACAAAGGCTGGAGTCTCTAAAGCGGTCGGGACTGACACATATCAGTTTCATATTTGTGTGCCAGGGTATGTGCGTGTGCAAGGAAACGAACAGGCTGATCGGCTTGCAGTTACAGCTACTGTGGAGGGCGGTTGAGCAATGGACTATGCTGATATTCTGAATGCTCTACGAGAACTATGACGTTTGCGAGAACAAAGTGATGACTGTGAAACTGCAACAATGACCAGATTGCAAGAACATGTTAAAAGTGGTGTGGCCAGACAAGAGCATTATGTAGGAAGTCAAAGAAGATTACGAAACCAACACAAAACCGGTGACGTGAGCAGCTACACGCTGCTTGATTTACTAAGAAGTTGATCCGATCACTTAGGGACTGAATGTTTCGATGTGCAATGAGGATGATAGGTCGACTAACTAACTAACTAACCAAGGGAGCCATGCGCTTCTTATTATTCGTTGTGTTAATTCCCAGTGTCCAGATAGTTATATAAAAGTAATTGAAGTAAAGGACCCTTTTCCACGCCGTCAGGCGTTTTGGGCAAACAGCGCTAGTCCTATATCAAACCAATTGGCACTGGATGGGTGATGTGTTCAGCATCACGCTGTCCGTCTTTACTTCCCTAGACTGTACCTGGTACACATTTTAGACTGAAACAACCTGGAAGCCAAGGTAATTATTGAAATATTTTGGCTTCGTCAGGACCCGAACCCACTACCTCTGAATCCTCAGGCGAGCGTCTAGCTGCTATACCATCCACCCCATAAACTATATGAGAGAGTATTTTTCCCTATGTAGTTCAGTAATTGTGTGATATGTCTTTAGTTTTTAAAAAAAGTTGTATAAATAATTAGTTTGTTTCTTTCATGTAATTTATAGGAGTCTGCAGCACTCTGGCAGTATTCCTGTGCAATGAAAGTGATTCTTTACAAACCAAATGACACCAATAACATGGCGATAAGAAAGAACTCTGGTCTAGAAATCTGCCAGGTCAGATTATTTATGGGGTCTGTTTATTTTGCTGCAGTTGTAAGCATGTTCACAGGTAGATATATTGAAGTTCAGAAACATATTTGTGTATTTTTCAAAGATGAAAAGTAGTCAATTGAGCACTTAAAATATTCTACCCTGCATTTGAGAAACTATGAAACAAATCCTTACTAAAGTAAAGGAAATGTGTGTGTAGGGAGGGGAAGACAAATCCTCACTAAAGTAAAGGAAATGTGTATGTAGGGAGGGGAAGACAAATCTGAACCTGTATTGCTTGTGGTGACTGCACATATGGCCCTAGATCAGCATTGGGCAAGCATCACTTCGGAGGTATTGGTATTTAGCGTCCATTTGGTATTTTCTTCAGGCCATGACGGTTTGATGTGAAGTGAACAGGCAGATAGACTGGCTGGTTCTGCACCACTTGGTGTATATTGATTCATGACAAGCTAGATGTTGTGAGAGCCCTTTGCAGAGGCACAAACAGATCACTAAGATGAGAATGGTGCTACGTGTTACCAGGGGATTTCGTCGACGCTCAACACTCAAGGGAAAGGCAAGACAGATAAACATTCAGGCCGTTACTGGTACTATCGTAAATGGAACTGTGCTTGCTGCTGAAAATGGGGATGGAGCGCTTATGGAAATGTTCTGAGTGATGTCGATTGTTGATTCAACATTCAGGTTAAGAATTGATTTTTACTCCGGATTCATAGTGTTCAGTTTTATATTAATTATTTACTCCTGACTCCACAAATATTCGGGATTAGGATCAAGCGCACTGAAACTGCTGAGCGAAGCAGCAGGGTAGGCCTCTGACCGGCTGTGGAATAAACGAATTGATGTTACAGGTAATCTCATAATCTCAGCAAGCAATCCCAGGTCTCAAAGACAAACGTCTGCAAGGCACCAGACGGCATTAATAAGTGCAGGTTCCAATGTTGGGTTTTTTTTTGGTTGCCCTCCCGAAATCGGCAAACCAACCGTCTATAGTGATCAGCAGCCACACTTGTCAGGCTCGAACATCACGTACAAGACGCCCCTCCCCCTTTTCTCTCTCTCTCTCTTTCTCTATTTGCCCCCTTCCCCAACTCAAATGTCAGTGGTCGTCCCACCAGGAAGCAGCAATAGGACATGCCACCCCATACAACATCTCCAGCAATAGACGGGAGAGGAAGGTCTCGTGTAAGACGGTAACAACCGCCAAGGAGAAAGCTGTGCCTCCTCGTCGGCATTAGCTGAGACGATGCCATGACTTAGTGTTCACATTTAGGATTGGTTATTTACTTCTGACTTAGTGTTCACATTTATGATTGGTTATTTACTCCTGATTTTCAGTTTTCATATTTCTGAATGGTTATTTACTCCTGATTTTCAGGGTTCACATTTAGCATTGGTTGTTTACTTCTGACTTAGTGTTTACATTTATGATTGGTTATTTACTCTTGATTTTCAGTGTTTACATTTCTAATTGGTTATTTACTCCTGATTTTCAGGGTTCGCATTTAGGATTGGTTATTTACTCCCGACTCAGTGTTCACATTTAGGATTGGTAATTTACTCCGGACTTAGTGTTCACATTTAGGATTTGTAATTTACTTCTGACTTACAGCGTTCACAATTAGCACTGGATATTTACTCCTGACTTACAGTGTTCACATTTAGCATTGGTTATTTACTCCTGATAAATAAAATTCGTTGCCTTATCAGAAAATAGAATCTCCGTTCTCCAGTTCTCACTCAACTCTATGGCCACCCATACTGCACACATTCTTCAACATTACTAGAAAACAAATTTAAGATATTTATTAACAATACTAATTTATTTGAAGTACAAGTTTAACCAACCGGACAACAAAGAATTCAGATCACATAAGTCTGACTCCTACTATCAAGAACTCACTGTGAAATACTCAACATTAGTATAATGTCCAACATTAGGCATCCAACATTATGCTAACAAATAACATGTAATGAAATACTTAAATGCTATTACTATTGAGGAACAATTTTAATCTCCAGATGAAATATTTGACCAAAAGTAGCCAGAAAAAAATCAACAATATAAAATGATTTGTGTATAATTTTTCCCCACTGGAACTGCAGCCTGAAAGACTGACATCCATTGTGTGTCACTTGTATACACATACATATTGAGAGACAGAGTGAAACAGAATAAGTGGGCTTGGAATATGAACAATTGAATATTTCTTAAAAAATATCTCATGATTATTAACTAGCATGAATACTAAGTGAGGGGGCAGGAGCTCAGAATACTAGCTGAGATGCGGGAAGGTCACTGTACTCGTATTTCCCGAGAACTGCACTGAGCGTTTGCTCGCTGTTCAGTGTGGCAAAAGTGATTTGTACGAACTGAATGGGTTGGTTGTTAAAAAAGAAAAGTAAAGGTCCCTTTTCAATGCCTTTAAGCATATAAGACATATAGGGCTAGGCCTATATTTTTTTGATAGACCAATTGGCACAAGATGGGTGATTGGTCAGCATCAAACTGGCCACCTTTACTTCCTGGGACTGCACCCCATACCCACTCAAGGGTGGGTCGACCTGGGAGCCATGGTAATTTTTTTGAACAGTCTAGGTCTGCCAGGAAGCGAACCGACAACCTTCCGAAATGCACTCAAGTGTATAGCTTCTTCGCCACGGCGACTCCTGAACAGGTAGATTGGGAATGAGTAAAACCGCTTCCTCAGTGAGACTAGCTTGCATTGTGTGTTAAAAATCACAAGTTACCATCTCCAAATTGGGGAGATTAGTAGGGTAAATCAGACTGTGCTGGTTTATTCGTCAAACGGACGTTGCCAGGATGGGAGTGTGACAGTGCAGCAAAGACTTGTTATAATGTTTTGGTAACTACTACTTGAGTGTTCTATTTTGCGAATGAAAGCAACGAGAGACTTCTGGCATATCCTTTATCCTCATATTGTTGTTGTATGGCGTGTAGATAAAAGTATATTACTGATGCTTTAATGGTCTTACTAGTACTTGAATTAAGAAGGCCTTAAGCCCACATACATCTCTAGACAGCTTTGTTATTAGTCGCACGATTACCAATTTCACAACAGCATTCCGTGACTCAGTGATTCATTTCTTCTTTTTCAGACCCTTATCCCCAAAACAGCAGAGGCCCTGAACTAACTCACACCAAGTCGTCATATCCTTTACAACTGGATGCAGAGTACCCCATGTCTTCCCCCACCTTTTAACTTTACTCTCTAGCTTCCTTATTGATTTTCTTGTATCCTTTATTCTCATGCCCCTATGGATTGCAGTGTACAGACATTCTAAGTATTATATTGTTCTCAGGTTGCAAACAAGTTTCCTATCCAAAGCCAGCATCTTTACTCCCACTCTTAATTCATTGCAATTAGTTTCTTTCTCTCCTGAAGCTCCACATTAGTGATCCCATACCATCAGCTTTGTCTCAACGATTCTGCTTCAAGCCTCATAACATTTCTAGATCTTAATGACAATGTCAGGCTTCTTCTTCTTCTTTCGTTCGCCTGAAAAAAGTTGTCTATATCAGCAGGCCTGTCTCTTGTACAAATTTCACTGTCGTTGTTGGTTCATTCAGTGGTCCATAGAGTTTACCTTTAACTGTTGTTCTTTCTGGACAAAAGGTTTGCCCTAATGTGTCAAATTCGGTGCAGTCCTGGAGTACATGCTCTGCTGTCTGGGGCACCACTCCACAGTGCACATGGCTGATACACCTAATCTTGAATTTTGTGTACATGTGGTTAAGTAATCGGTTCCGAGGCGGAGGATAATGACTTGTTCTGGTCTGTCCAATGTCAGGGTTATAAATCACCAAGACAATGTCAGGCTTATAAATTACCAAGACAATGTCAGGGTTATAAATTACCATTCACTGGCTAAAATAACAGTTCTAGATAACATTCAACATCTTAACATGTGGCCTTCACACAAACAACAGAGCCATAAAACAGCAATAAAACCGAATCACTTCAGGCCCAGACACACCTCACAGATAACATATTGTTTATGGCGTAAGCCGATGTTATGTTGCTCACATCACCCATCCAGTGCAGAATGGTCTTTGAAAATACGAGTCTAGCACTATATACCTGACAGACCAAAGGCTTAGAAATGTCCGTGATCTTTACTTTTACCTTGTGCAAGCTATAAATGTTATGAAAACAAGCACATTATTATATTATAAAGCATCTAAAATTTCAAAACTCCTGTGCCAAACACAAACACATCTCGTATAGAACACATTATTCCTGGTATAAGCAACAAATGTTATGAAAACAAAACACATTACTTTATAACATCCAAAACCTCAAAACATCATGTGCCAAACACATCTCACATTTAAAACATTATTCCTGGTGTGAGCTACACAAATGGTGGACAAAAGTACACTAATACATTATAAGACATCTAAAACTTCAAAACATCCGGTGCCAACGCCCACCAGTTTCCCCATCACAAGCCTGGAGCTTGGTGAGTGAAGGTCATCCTTGTGTCCGGAAACGCAGGCATTCAGCAGAAAGTTCATTGTAGTCTCGAAGGTCATCTTCTGTAAAGGTGACGTATTGTACATAATGTCCCGTCTGTTGAAGGCGTCGTACTGGCCACGACTTGTCATGTAGTCTGCCAGCAGTGAAAGATGGCGGTAGTCGACGGCAATGCCATAAACTCCAAACACATTCTGAATTTCCTATTTAATAAAAATATAGAGGGAATGTCAATTCAGAATACAGATTTGCAATCTTAGAGTTATCAAGAGACATCAGCTAGGATGAATAAATAAACTTTCTTCTTCATTCTCCAGTTGGAAAATCTTTAGTCTAGTGCAAGACAGCCTAGCATACGACATCACAACATCTAGCATGAGAATGTAGGTGGAGGCGGTAACTGCAGCTCTCTGGTGGCTAGAGAATAAGATGCATACACAGATTCTGAAAGCATGCTGAGAAAGGTGAAGACAGGGATGCTTCGAGCAGTGGCAAGCTTCACTGGGAAGGTCACGGGCGGTGAGCATACTTTGGATCTTTTCTCCAGGCCATGCTGGCATAGTGGCTATTGAACAGGCAGATTGGCTGGATCTGCACCACTGGGCGGTCAATTGATATATGACAAGGCGGATGTGGTCAAGGCCCTTTGGGAACAACCAACAGAATTGGTAGAGAAACAATATTATTATGGCCTGGAGAGAATGAGACACCTGGTGGGCTCACTATACTCAGAGGTAAGGCAACACGGACATATAACCAGATTGTGACCGGTACCATCAGTACTGGAACTCTGCGCTGGCTTCTGATGATGAGGACGGAGCACACATGGGAATTCCCCGAGTGCTATGATGTCAATTCTTGACTCAGCTCAACACCTCCAGTTACATTAGCAAAGTATTGGAGGGGAGGTAGGATTTGAGACCTGTCTGTGTGCTCTTTGTAATGTTAGTTAGTTAACAGATTATCCTCACTGCACGTCAGACCAGTCAGTCCATAAGTGCTCAGATCCCCTCCTCAGTAAATCCTGCAGCGTGTAGTGGCTGACGACATCAGTTCTGTTTTTGTTTATTATTCTGCTCTGGCTACCTGAGTAGTGTTCTTGTTTGGCGACACCCCGTTTAACTTGCTGTTCTTGCAGTCTGACCATGGTTGCAGATTCACAGTTCTCAGTTGGTTCATGCAAATGTCTTAAATCTCGTAGAGCATTCAGTATATCTGCCTGGCCCATGGCTTGTCCGGCTTTCACAGTAGCCTTACCTGCAAGTCTATCAGCTTGCTCATTTTCTTGTACCCCCACATATCCTAACATGAAAATTAAACTAATCCTTGTCAGCCGTGAATTCTGCAGAGCCACCAACCACTGCCCTTCTCTATCTTCCTGAGCATTCTCATTGAGTCACTGAGAAAGCTCTTTGTAATGTTTTATGCAAGTTCTTCTTGATGATGCCATTTTATCTTCTGCATGGTTTTCCTCTTGCTCATTTCTTCTGCAAGGGTCTCTGTGGCGGTTGGCACAATAATATTATCATTTGGTAAAACCATTTCATTTTCATAAATTGTATTTTTTGACTGGTGCTAACAAAGGGAGAAAGAATATGATAGGGAAGACTACAATATCACACATCAGACAACAGAAAGATTTAAAAGATACAGATGTGTTGACATTGAACCCACCAGTCAAGAAAACCCTTTTGCTTTAGAAAAAAAAATGTGATTCCTGGGAAATAAACTTGCCAGCTGCTTAAGAATCTAGAGTCATTGATGTCTTTAGACTATGAAATCCAAATTTAATTCAAAATTCGACTTATTAGCGTTCACCGCCTCTAAACTCTGGTGGAATGAAATCAAAGAAGAAGAAGAAGGAACAAACGATGAAAGAACCTTATTTTCAAAGGGTCACAAATTAGGCACGCAGGCCTGTCTTACATTCGGCCCTTCCAAACTCCCATCTTTCACACAGCAGTTGTATTTTATCAATAAAGCATTTTACATTCATGTAATAAATATGCATATTATGAATATCAAGTCAAAAACAAAAGCATGGGTGGTAAACTGCATACGCACGCTCGCACACGAACACACATATATACACACGCAAACCCATTCACCCACTTTCACACACATAGGCACCCAATACACACATACTTACACATCCACATACATACAAGCATGCACACACATATGTACATACACACACACATTTATGTACGTATGCGCGCACGCACGCACACAGAGACAGAGACACACATACACACACCACAAACACACACGCATACAACCAAGATATAAGACACACATAGCTATACAGACACACACACGTAGCTGCACAAAAAGACACCAACAAACACACACAGACATAAACCCACACAGACACACACTCAGGCAGACACACAGTGACATACGCAACATTCACTTATACACATACACACACATGCCGGCACACAGACATACACACAGAGACACATGCACACGCAGACATTAGAAAATATACACACCCATAGAGACACACACAGATACACTCAAAGCCAGACAGGCACAGCCACAGACAGACACAGATACACACGCAGCCCCACACACAGACACATAAAAGAACACAAGAAGAAGCAGAAGTAAAAGAAGAAGAAGAAGAAGAAGAAGAGTTGGTTTCGATCAATAAAAAATGCAAACAGAAAGACACATCAAATTTCAAGAATTTTCCCAAAATATCCAAGTGTCTGTAATACAAACAACATACACAAGTATGAACTATCTGCACTGCCTTTAGCTTTGTGTGTGTCCCACATACAAACAGGGGAAATTTCTGCTACTATATAATTTATGACTGCTTTTATGGCATGCTTTCCACAGAAATCAGCAGGCTATGTCAGGAATTGTCAGGAATGTACCTGCGTGCGCGCACACACACACACAAAGGCACAGGAATATACACACACTCCTACACCAGTCTCACCTTAATAATGACTCTGTTGGCTGCTTCGATGCCATACGTCTGCGCCATGGTGTGAATGCAGTTGGAGTACATTTTATTCAGGTCAAGGATCTCTGGGTACTTGAACATTTCCTAGAAGGGAAGGAAAGAATGTATGCTTTCAGAAGCACTTGTTTACAAAAGAACCACACATTGCATACCCCATTCCAAAAATTACATTACCAAGGGCTTATCTTGTCAACAAAGCAAGGATCTCTAGGGGATATCTTTCACACAAACAATATTTTCTATAACTATGAATATATTACCAATATAAATAGCATAGTTTGCATGACACTGGTAGGGTTAAATTTGTCCCACTAGTGCATGCCACTATGTCAGTAAAACCTAAAGAAATGAATACCTGAGTTTCAATAAGAATCTAAAATAACATTACACTGGTGACATTATCCCCCCCCCCCTTCTGAGCTGTCCAGTCAACATAAAGGCCTTTAACCATACTGACATTATGTCTTAAAGACCTCCAAACAAGTGTGCGGAGACATAATTCTAGTTTAGGAGCATAACATTAATAATGTTTCATATATAAGCAAATACTTTTAATGTAATTTTTACGTAGTTAAAGAGTGCAGCTTGGCCCGCTCACAAAATGTGTGTGTTTATGCCTGCATGCATGCGTTTGTGTGTGAGTGTGTGTGTTAGTGTGAGTGTGTGTGTGTGCATGCATGTGTGCTTGTGCGCACGTGCAAAGGAAGCTAGGGAGACCCCAGATTCCGGCATCCCTGCACACAAAATTTTTTCCCAACTGTCAACATATTTCAACATAAGAGTTTCTCAGACTTCAAAACTGGATGAAAAGCTGAAGCTTCTGAGAAGAAACAGACTGAACACAAATGTTGACAACAGTGGTCCTGAAATCCCATTCTGTAATTGTGGAAGACTTTTCTTTAACCCGGGCGGTCTTGCGAGTCACACTGGCCATCGCTATGGGCTGTGAGTCTCCATGCCTCCTCCTAGCGTAATATAACACTATCATCTGGAAAGACGGAAATGGGCCAATCCGAATTCTAGTTTTTTAGACTAAAGTTTTCAAAATTATCCCAAAACATTAAGATTATAAATATAAAGCAAAGGTTATGTAGTCAATCATAACAGTGAGGGAAGAGCAGGAGATGGCAAAAGTTAGGACTTCACAGGAGTTGTTTGAGGGCTTCTATTTCAGTGTGAGATAAACAGCAGAATAAAATTACATGAATGCCATCGGCACTTTTTGCTGCAATTATGTAAAGCATGCATCAAGCATAGCTTCCTTGTATGGTCATTACACTATGACGAGTGTGTCCATAGTTAGCAAATGATTGAACCTTTTGTCATCAAGTAGGATCGTTGAACGAGGGATATCTGAACCTTTGCGAATATACAGTAAGACACTAGACGGAGGGACATTTGAAACTAAGCAGCCATACAATAAGTGTCTCGACTGATAGATGTTTGAACAAAGGTTTATCATACATTTGGACTTCACTACCTCCGAGACCCCCTGACAGCTCGGCTTGGGCTGATACAGGTCATTATCTGCAGTGCATGACAAGGATGTGTGTCAGGAGTCTTGCATGAGGATTTATAAAACCAGCACAGATTCTGCTGGTGCTCCAGGTGAAACACAAAGTATGTCCTCATGACACATCACAACAGCCTTAACTCTCTGAGTCCCAAGGAATGCATCATTTGTTCACAGGTTCCTAACTGGAAGCCCAATGAACGCATGATGAGCCGATTTTATGACTTTCTTTACTACCACCTGGGCCTGTGATGCTAAACCCACTGGGACTCAAAGAGTTCACTTTCCCTGACACCTTTGACTGAGATCATTGCACCACATATATAAGATATAATGACATTGTAAAGTAAAAGCAAAACTAGCTTCTATGCTGTGAAGCAAAATGGGTTTATGGTGCTAGACTCATATGTTTACAGGCCAATCAGCCCTCACTGGGTGGGGGTCATTATCAAAGCAGCTGACTTTACCTCCCAGAACATTTTTGGCACCTATATTAGGTTCGATCACTTTAGGAGCCCAGGTTATACGCCAAAGAAGAAGAGCATGGGCATTTACAGCACGCTCAGCGGGCAGAACAGTCAAAGAAGCCAACGGCGCCTTCTCCATGACAACCAGCAGCATGACGATGGAGGTGATGGCAGTGACGCAAGCGTTTGCCTGGCTTGAAACACAAAAATACACCCGCATATGTATACTCAGTGATTCAATGAGTATGATCCGGAGGGTTCAGGCAGGTTCAGTGCGAAGACAATGGCTTGAATCAATTCAGAAGTCCACTGTGCGAGGTGTCACCTTTATTTTTGTTCCGGGGCACGCAGGCGTCGATGGAAATGAAAGAGCTGACAGGTTGGCTGGATCCGCTATCACTACCGACGGTCGGCCTATGGATCATGCTGATATTATCAATGCCCTCAGAGAAATGGGAAGGATAGAGGACTTTGGTGGCAGTGAATCCACATCACTCGCCAGAATGGCAGACTTGGGAATTAAGATCGGCACAGCAAAAAACGAGACGCACACCGGACACGTCAGAAGACTTGTTAATCAACATAGAACTGGTACTATTAGCCATCGGACGTTGGGATTCATACTGAGGGGAGGATCTGAGCACCTATGGACATGTCCGGAGTGCAATGATGATAACCCAACTAACTAACTAACTAACTAAGGAGCCCAGGTATTTGTTTTATTTTTTAAATCCTATTTTGACTGGGATTTGAACAGATGAGCAAGCACCAGTGTTAGCCTTTGCACTTAATGTAGCTCCCTATAATGACAGCCATTCTGCCAAACCAGGAAGTTTGCCTTGCCTGTGTGTTTTACCGGACATGGTGTTTACACAGTCAACTCTACAGGATACGTTTACACAACAGACCTTGGTTGTTTACATGATTTAGCACGATTCAGATTTATTGATAGCTTTCTCCTGTGGGTTCAGAGAAACCAGTTTGGATGGGGGGGGGGGGGGGGGGGGGAATAGAACAGACCCATTGACCCCATAACAAGCATCTTATAAACGTTGATTAATTAGGGGGTTTGTTAAAATCGGATGAGTTGGACGAAAAGCTCCAGTATCATGTCAAGCCGTACACCTGCAAGTAGCCTTTATGACTCTCATTTCCACTTCACTTTACAATGTGATTAAACAACTAGGCTTACGAGGTAATGAACGTAAACGGACACTTAAACAACTGGGCGAGGTTGCTGAGAGGGCCTCGAGCTCGCTCTGGACACAACGGAACGTCGTAGGGGACGGGCCGCGGTGAGCTGGTGCTGGTGTCTAGTGGAAAAGAAAGTCTTATCCCTTAAAGTCCATCGTGTCCGAATTGTCTGCCAGTGTCCCTCTGCCACCTGCTAACAAAGTCCAACATGAGTCCGGTAAACCAAACGTAAGCTTGCCACTTGGTCGTCCAGGTATGCAGACCGTTTTAATTATGCTACCGCAACGACTTCTTATCTCACAGTACCTTTTGCAAAGTCACCAATTCGTCTTGTCCCTGTATGATAACATCTGGTAATACGTGCAGCAGGAGAAACCAACCCTGGGCCTCATGAACTCAGGTGGGCCCACTCTCTGAAAATGTCTAGGAGCTCATAGGCCGAAACATTTGTCGACAAGAGATTACTTCTACTGATGATTGGTAGACTCCTGCTGTACATGCTCCCCTGTGGAGTTTCTTCTTATTGGTAGACAAAACTTGTGGCTTAGAGGTTTGTGAGCATGTGCCCTGGTTCGATTTCCATAGTAGCAAATTTAGAAAAAGACGGTTATTGTGGCTTTCAGACTGTGGTATGAGAGTCAGACCACAGAAGGGATTAGTGCCTCACTGGCTTAATATTCCCAAACTGCAGCCAACCTCCATGATGGAGATGGACAACTATTTTCCCTAGACGAAGCTTGTTTAGAATTTAAATAGAACCTAAACTGAAACAAAATTATGTTTTAAATAATATTTTGGTATTCTACAAGAAAGTGACATATCAGGGAAACATCTGATGTAAATGTTGCTGACATAACATGTAACAATGTATGCCTGTAGCAGCTATACCAGTGTTTCAAAAAATTTTCTTGGTTGTAGGGCCTTTTTTCAATTACAATTTATCCACGGCGCCCTAACCTAAGTGAAAGTATGACTATTCGTGTCTTGGTTAAATTAATTATGAAGCTTTCACAATATTTCACATCGCTCCTGTGGAGAGGTTGCGTCCCCCCGATGCACTGCGGTGCACAGTTTGGGAATCACTGAGCCATACACTTGTCCAATAGTTCTCATCCTTACATGGCAGACAGCCAAAGTCATCAAAAAAAAAGGTCAAGTTTTGTCTGACTAGCTGTGCTACAATAGAACTGAGAGTCAGCAGTTCTGAAGTTATAATCATCATCATCGCCTTGCCGACTGGTGTGGGCAATCATACCTCTCCACAATCTGTAGTCCTCAACAGCATGCATCAGTCTGTGTGCTGACACCCCTCCATGCCATGACACAAGGCTGTCAAGAATCGTCTTGTGTTGTCTTTCTGTTTCTTTTTCCACAGATGTTTCCAGTGGTCAGTTCACGTTCCAGTTTCCTTTGCATAACATTATCAGATAATGGTGACTGTCTCTGATGTTTTTGATCAGCCCTCATCTCTTTCTACCCCTTTGTGGGTTCCGGGACCCTTTCATAGGGAAAACAAGAATAGACCCACTGCCTACCCAAAAGCATGTCGTAAGAGTCGACTAATTGGGAGCTTCCTTCGAAGTCAGAGTGCATCTGCCTGAGAGGCATGAACCAACAGTCTGCACACAAATGTGTCAGATCTGTCTAACGGATGCATACACAACACTCAGGTTCTGGAACAGGACTGCAGTCCAGAAGTTGACGAACAACCAGAACTTTCCACCAGAGTTTACAGCTGGTGAATGCAAAAAAGAAGAAAGAAGATCTCTTTCTAAACATTTGGCATGCTCTTTTCAGCTATCAATGGAATTGTAATTATTCTTCTGTAAAGCCACATCTCTGAGGCCTCAACAAACTGTTTGGCTTGTTTATTTGCCCAGGATTGACAACTACATGCTAAAATTAGCTTTAAAGTGTGTTCACCAGCTGTACTCTGGTGAAAAGTTCTGGTTGTTCGCCCATTTGGACTTCAGCTTTGTGCCAGGGCATGAGTTGTGTGCGTACATCCATTGTACTGGCTTATTTGTATGCAGCATGGGTGTTCCTTGCTGCTCAGGCAGGTGCATTACGAAGGGGTCTATTTTTTTTCCCACAATGGGGCTTCAGAACTCACATGGGGATATAACAGAACAAAATGCCACGGACATTACTGTCTTCATGAGCAATCTGTTTATTTACTTTATCTTTTTAATCACATTTTATTTAAAGTTGAAGGGGATGGTGGTGTGGTGGTCTTGCAATATATTCAAGGGAGCACCACCTGGAAAAGTTTGAAAACCACTGCTTTACATGATATGTTCCTAATAACAGTTTGTTAGCAGAGCTTTTAGATTTGCTTAAACAAACATCCCTGACACATACACTCCCTATCTGGCAGTGTTACTACATCTGACTTCAAGCAACTAGATTTGTGTGAATCTTTATCAACTTATTTGTCAGCAATTAACGACAGAAACTAAAGGTCTGTTAGCACAAGCATTTAGAATGAATACATAAGCATAGTTTCAAATGAAAGACAAAGATTATGGCAATAATTCTGTAGGCATTACATGTGTCAATGAGATAACTGAACTGGGTAGTATTTGTAGTATTAGGTATCATACACAGAAACTCGATGGCAAGACTTAGAAGGAATCCTGGCAAACTATATGGTTTGGCATTGGACAGAAGCGATGTCACCAGTGCTATGTAAGATGCATGTCGCAAAGACAATCACGATTACAGGCATGGCTCCATATCCATATCCAGTATGGTGAATATCAAGGTGCAATTTGATGCTGTGAGATAGAGAAATTTCTTAGAGGGTCAAAAGACATTTGATTAATCAATACAGAAGGGCATTCAGTCTTTGTAGAACTACTTGGGAGATCTGAGCACCTAACAGACCTGTTCAGAATGTTGTGATAATAGTCCTTACTAAATATTAATCACTCACCAGTATGTTAACGCCTTCTGTTTTCAAGTGGAGTACACTTTCTCCATCTTCCTTCTCTTCAGACACTAGGGCACGATTGATGCCTTTCACCTGGTGAATGACTGCATTTCTGATAGTCTTTTCCAGGAGTAACTTTATATCCAACTGAAGATAGCTCTGTATGTACTGCAAATATCAAACAAAACAATTCATAAATATCAGTGATATCAGATCAGATAAATCTATGACATCACAGACAATTCTGATTACACATTCACACATGTTGCTGTCACCTTTCCGCCTTTTCAGATTATAGTGCAATAGAGAGGCATGAAAATCAAAGCCCATGGTAATGGTGAGTGCAACTAGCAAGTTCCGCCCAAGTTAGGAAAAAAATCCAACCAAGGCCAAGGATGAAATTCCTCTGTTCCAATTCACAAATCCTGGGCAGTATTGCAGAACCATGTGGTGCTCATGCTTCATGGTCCCTTTCTCGGCCTGCCTTGTTTACTCCAGAGGAAAGGTAACACCAGTATGTTTGGAACAAAGCAAGCTGTAGAAGATGCCATATCAGAAGTGCAGTGCTATTTTTGTCTGCCTGTCGGAGCTTTCCTCCTAAACCAGCTGCCAGCCAAAGCTAAGAACCTGGTCCGTTCTGCCATAAACATGAAGTTTTCAGGTTGCACTTTCTCTTCCTAGAATGAGGCTAGTATTCTCCCCATTGCGCTCCTCTGTCAAAGATGTTAGCACAATATGGAATGGCGGGGTTGGTATACGCCACCCAACATTCAGCATTACCAGGAGACAGATAGTACTGACTAATGATATATGGCAGTAATGATATATGGCAGCCCAATCATACCCCACCAAGACCTGACACATTTACACACACTGCCTACACTATTCTTCCACATATTATTTTTATATCCAACAAATTTAACACACCTTGTGGAGGCTACAGTGCTAAAATGGTCAAGTGTTTTGAACTCTGCTGAGGCAGATTTTTATTATAAGACCAAACTGACCTTCCAGATCAACCCAGCCTGAAAGCAGGAACCAGGAAATGTTATAGGAAGTAAAGATAACCCGCATACCCTCACTCATCAAGTGCCAAATGGTGCATAACAATACTGGACTAGCACCACATGCCAGAGAAATGTAGACAGGTCCTGTGCCAACTGACCTGACATGCTCTGCTTGTCTTCAAATGTATTCATATTATGCAAAATTTAAAAAACGTAAAGGACAGTCTTCCACGCCTTTAGGCCTATTGGGAATATAGAGCTAGACCTATATTTTATAGACCAATCGGCTCTTATTGGTAATGTGGTCAACATCATGCCGGCCGCCGTTACTTCCCAGGACTGCACCTGGTATCCACTCAAATCTGTGTCGACCTAAGAGTCAAGGTCATTTGTGAAAGAAGAAAAAAAATCAGACTGTCAGGAAGAGAACCCACGACTTTCTGATCTGTAGGCAAGCATCTAGCTGCAAATGCCACAGCGACTCTCATTAATAGTGGCATAGTGGTTAGGTGCTCGCCTGCTATCATGAAGGTCTTGGGTTCAAATCTGCATCGAGGTTCATTTATTTTTTATACTGAGCTTCTTTTTCCAAGGCTGACCTAGCTAAAAATAGGTACCAAGTAACATCCTGTAAAGTAAAGGTGGCCAGCATTATGTTGATCCCATCACCCTTTGAGTGCTGATTCCTCTTCTTCTTCTTCTGCCTTTTGTCCTCCAATAAAGCACAGGCCCTCAACCAACTCAAGCCAAGTCACCCCACCCTTTGCTTTTGCATGTAGCTCATCTCATGTCCTCCCTATCTTTTTAACTTTTTTTTTATAAGGAGTATAAAATTATAGGGAAGAGAAAAAGTTGGTAAGAAACAACAATTAGTTTATGTTAGCTTTACAAAATCGATCACAATAAACAAACAAAGGACGTTGCGGCAATTAGCCTTCATCAGCACATAAAGGACAACACAGTACACATACACAAATAGGCTCTAACTATGAAGTGACTACATAGGACTCTAATGTATAGAATAAACGATACTCATCTAGTGTCCCTGGCGAAAAAACTTCGTTCAATGGAATGACGGTCAGCCTATATACTTAATTTTCTAGCTTTCTTATTCATGTATTTTTGGTCTGCTTTTATTTATATTACTTTTTAGGTTCCAGTACAAAGACATTTTAGTTATACTGTGATGCCAATATCTCTTCTCCAAATCTTGATTCGCTGGAAATTGTTGAGTTTTCTCTGAAAGCTCAATTTTAGTGACTCTATCATACAATTTTTAATTCATTCTATTCTGTGCAGGCACCAGTTAATGAATGTTTGTAGTTTATTAGCAACCGTTTAGTTGTTTTCCATATCTCCAGACTTTTAGACATAATTGTTTAGACCAAGCATGTTCAATTTATCTTGCATCATGGTTTCGTGAGTGAGATAGAAGTCCAATAAAGTCCAAGTAAACTTTTTTAAAGGGTCCACGTACTCATAGACTGACATAATATTAACCTTTCTGAACACTTATGTGTGGTAGAGAAGACAAAGTTCTGTTAATTCTTATGACTGAAATAGAGGATTCATGGCGGAATTCACCAGATGTCAAACATTCACTGCCTGATGTGGATGGAGGCCTCAACTCAACTGAACAGGACATCATGGAAAGATAAATGGAGTAGGCCAGAACCTGCAGTATAACATGGTGTGCCAGTTCCCTAAGTTCAAAAGACCACAGTTTGGCAGTGATAATTATGGCTGTTGATTGGGACAATCCATGGATAGAATATTCTTTGCTCCCTTAGCTGGTTTGATTGATCTTGCTAAGTTCTTTTCTTCATTTTCCTACACGTGTTGCACTGATTACATGATGTTTTGTTATTTCATATTCAATGGTTAGTGTCCATCCTTCAGTGTTCTTGAGTTGTCTGGAGTATCTGTTGTATTGTTATACTTCATGTTACACTGTGTTAGTTTGACTAGCATAGGACTGCTATCTAGTCTGGCTGCTTTAAAGGTAGTGAGGAAGTCAGGCCAAGTTGCACCGAGGAATGTTTATGTAGTCTGTACTGCCTTACTATGAGTCACCGCACCCCTAAAGTAGGTGGATGTTAACTAGAGCAGCAGGATTCCGCCCATTGCGAGCCATCATCTCAACACTAAAACTACTTCAAAGTGCCTTTTGGTTTATTAGGGGAAACCCTAACAAAGGTGGTGACCACAGCATTATGTGACAGAGCTGGATGAGCTCAAGTTCATCTGCAGACGCCTAATGTCACCATCTTTAAAAAAATAACCAAAAAGTCATATCAAAACTGGACAGGCTACTTACATAAAATGTGACTGTGCACCAGCGGTGTTTTCTTTCGTCCAGTTTAAAGTCTTCCACAAATGCGTGAGATAAAGCCTAGCAAGGAAACATGGAACTATAATTATCAACCAATGAAACAATAGCAATTTAAACTGTGTGATCACATATAAATCATTAGGTTAGCCAACAAACTTGTAGCACATTACATGACATATATAAGAAAAACAGAACCGAATAAGCAGGTGAAATGTGCATGTGTAATAACTTATTTGACATTCTATCACTCCACATCTCTACTTCGGTATACAGCAAGGGACAGCCTTTATACTGAACATTTAAAAAGATTTTGGAGAAGAAAGAAAACAATCACATATACTTATTTTTCCATGTATAAGACAATATGTTTTACCAAATTCTTCGAGTTCAAAATTGGGGATCGTCGTATACACAGAATGTGTTTAAAATATTTTATTTCTTATTCTGGGCTTTAAAAAAAAAAGTCATGTTAGGCATGGGAGTGCCTTATACATGACAAAATACAATAAATGACAATATAAAACTAAGATGTCCTTACCTCAGTGATAAGATCTTTGTCTTCTTTATTCATTTCATGGTTTGGAGGTGCTTCATAGCTGCTGTCTTTTTCATCATCATCCTCATTATTATTATCACTGTCATTTTCAAGTTTAAATTTATCATTTCCATCTGCATTTTCTTCAGCATCATCATCACCTATGAAGGAAATAAAAAATACAAGATTTGATTAAACTGCCTTCAACACACATATTATCTATGCTGTTTGCAAACAACCTGCAAGTAATTCTGGCTTTAACTGAAACTAAAAAAATTGCGACAGTGCAAATGACTGCCATAAATAATAAAGCTGTTGGTCTCCCACAGAACAAGGCGTTGGGAGACTAGACATACTTTGACTAGCTTCCTTCCTGAGTTTCTTTTGTTCAGTTTGCAGCCTGGCTCCCCAAGGGATCAGATAATGACAGTTCTTAGTCTTACAGTATTTGTCATGTGGCACTGGTAGTCATGTCTATCTACAACCTTCTGTCTCATGTACTTTCAATCAATTCTGACACAGATGATCTTCCACGTCATGATGCCAAACTGTCCATCATCTTCTCTCTTTGCCTTGATTTTCCTCCAACTTTCCCACTGTCATGATGTACTCCAATTGTTTCCTTCTCTTGACATATCCAAAGAAAGTAGATTGTCTCTTTCTGATGTTGGCAATCAGTTCTCTTTGTGAGTCAGTTTCTTTCAAGACATCTTCAGTACTGTTTTCAACTGTTCAGAGTATTCTCATCATTCATCTATAAAACCACATCTCTGCAGCTTCCAAACAATTTTTCTCTGATCGACCAACTGTCCATGATTTTCTTCCGTATATATCAGGAAATGATTTATTTAGCTTTTAGAATTCTTTTTTCTTGTTTGGATTGAAGTTAAAGCACAATAATAACATATTTGTGGAATGCTCTCTCACTATATCCATACTGGTCTCTCTCTCTCTCGCTCCCTCTCCAGTCTACATATATTCATCTATTTATCAACCTTATTCTTTATGTCTATATTTGTGTTTGTGTGTGCATGTTTGTGTGTGTGTGTGCGTGCGTGCGTGTGTGTGTGCGCGTGTGTGTGTGTGGGTGTGGGCGGGCGCGCACACACACATATATAAATAACACACCAACAAATGCCTACTATTCTACCTATCTTTCCATTCTTCATGTCTCCTCTCATTTTTTTTACTACTCCTTTTCCCCTATTTTTCATTCTTTCTCTCCCTCTCCAGTCTCTTTCTCACTTTCTCTATTTATTTTCCTTTTCTTTCTCTCAGCTCACTCTCTTTTTCTCTTTCTCTGTTTGTTTCTTCATTCTCTCCCTTTTTTCTTTTTTTTCATTTCTCGTGTTCTTTCTCTATCTTCCCTCCCCCACTTTTTTTTTCAGTATCTAACATTTCAGAAACTAACCTTCAGGTACGACTGCTTTCCTCTCCTCCTCTTCTCCCTCGTATTCCTGTGTGTCCAGCTGTTGCTGTTGCTCTTTTACAGCAGCAGCATCACCATCATTAGGTTCTGTGTCCACGTCTTCATCTTTAGCATCAGCAAGCTTGGGCTCATCACTGTCCTCCTTCTCTGTGTTAGCAGAACGCTTCAACCTTCCGCTGGATAATAAACTGGGGACAAAAAAGGCCAAGAAGAAACATAAGAAAGTATGTCATTGTAAGTGACTACAAACACTGTGTCTAACAATTTGTTAGACATTCCTTAAACTGTAGATTAACTTTCATCATTATCATAATGTAGCAGGTTCTTTACAGACCGTCGCTCCCATTACAGCAGGCCTGAAAGAAACTAGTCCCTCAGCAGCTCTCCCACCTCATGAACTTTCTTGGCCAAGGTGTCTTTTATGTCCTGTGCCCATCCTTGGGCAGGTTGGTCCCTGGCCTACTGTTTTTCTCCATCCACTGTGCATTTGATATGGTCAAAACATTTCAATTCATTGAAGTTTAGATCCTTTAGGATGCCAGTATTACTTTTTCCTCTACAGCATACCAGCTCAAGAGTCCCTATTTTCTTCCTTAATGACTGCAAGATAACCCATGACTCACATCCAAATGCTGCTTACAGGAAGATGCACGTCCTCAACATTTTTACTCTGATTTGCTTGCTAATGCTCAGCCAAAGATTTGTAATGCTGAGATAACTTTCAATTTATTTAATTACCTATATTCCTTAAAACATAGAACACTTTCAGGTTATTTAATTACCACAGAACAAATAAGTAATATAAGCACTTGTAAACTGAGCTCAAGTTTTACTTCTTTTTGACAAATTTTCTGAAAGTTACAAATCTGGAAATAGTAAATGATCACCTAACCCGCTGAAATCAAGTGAGAAATGATAAGTCTAACAGGCTGTGAAAACAACTTTTTGCGATAAATACCAAAAAAAAAAAAAAAAAAAGATAAAATGGTTTATGTATCTTGCTAGGATACAGTAACATCAGTTACCAACACAAGAGATAGATCTTTAAGATCTTAAATAAAGATCAAAGAATAATATGAATTATATTAGAGATGCATCATTTTCCACCAGCATAGCGTTTATATCAGGCCAGCATGTACTGGTGCATTACCTGCCAAGTAGTCCACTCATTCATACCCTTTACTCCTGCATGCCAGGTGGGGAAGATGAGGATGAGTAACAGATTGATTAGTGCAGCTGAGGCAGTGCCCACATCTCAGGGGACTGATTCGGTGGGAAGTGAGCAGAATGACACTCAAATCACAGGGGAAAAATATGTGGACTTTTAATCAGACAGCCACTGGAAACATCAGACCGAGATAGTGAGGAAGAGAATAGCACATGCAAGTAAGTCCTGACCGCAATGCAGTGATGTTGATTACTGAACCCAAGCCCCTGAGCAGTAGGAACTCTTACGTGGTTTTCTCCATGACAGCATTCTCCTTCTTGACAGCCATGTCAACCTGCAGCAAAAACCTCTTCACAATAAATGCCAAGATCATCTTTGGAGTCAGGTTTGTGAGATCAGCATACTCCCGGCGATGCAAAAACTGGAACTTCACCTCAAATACTCTGTAATTTTCCCTGCACAAATTTTAAAAAAAATGAAACCAATATAAAGATTTTTCTTTAAATACATTATTTAAAATTCTCTGAAGTTAAGTAAAAGACACTTTTCACATCAGTAACCGCATCGGGCAAATGGTGTAGACCAACAGGTACTGGAGTGAAATGAGGTTATCCTAGTTCCAACATCACGGCAAATTGGTCGCCCGTAGATGCTCTGTTCCTGTGACAATGAAAGCCACAGAGAATGCAAGCTGCTGCTGACAGAGACTGCAGTCTCTGCAAAGCTAAAAGCATTTTCACAAATTAAATGCATCAGGCCGCTGCCAGAAGTGTCAATTCCATCAGCACTCGGGTGATGTGGTCAACACTGGAGTAATTAGTGCCAACACAAACAGTACTCGGGTGATGTGGTCAACACTGGAGTAATTAGTGCCAACACAAACAGTACTCGGGTGATGTGGTCAACACTGGAGTAATTAGTGCCAACACAAACAGTACTCGGGTGATGTGGTCAACACTGGAGTAATTAGTGCCAACACAAACAGTACTCGGGTGATGTGGTCAACACTGAAGTAATTAGTGCCAACACAAACAGTACTCGGGTGATGTGGTCAACACTGGAGTAATTAGTGCCAACACAAACAGTACTCGGGTGATGTGGTCAACACTGGAGTAATTAGTGCCAACACAAACAGTACTCGGGTGATGTGGTCAACACTGGAGTAATTAGTGCCAACACAAACAGTACTCGGGTGATGTGGTCAACACTGGAGTAATTAGTGCCAACACAAACAGTACTCGGGTGATGTGGTCAACACTGGAGTAATTAGTGCCAACACAAACAGTACTCAGGTGATGTGGTCAACACTGGAGTAATTAGTGCCAACACAAACAGTACTCGGGTGATGTGGTCAACACTGGAGTAATTAGTGCCAACACAAACAGTACTCAGGTGATGTGGTCAACACTGAAGTAATTAGTGCCAACACAAATAGTACTCGGGTGATGTGGTCAACACTGGAGTAATTAGTGCCAACACAAACAGTACTCGAGTGATAGGGTCAACATCCAGGTGGCCACCTTTACCTCCCAGGATATTTCCTATACCAATGTGAGGCTGGCTTGATCTGAGAACTAAGGTCAATTATAAATAATCTGTCTGAGCATATATTTAAATCATCAAAATATTTCGAATTTTTAAAAACAACGTTTTTTCTCTGTCTCATTTCTCGGTGTGTGCTGTGATTTTTTTTTTTTAAATTCATTGTAGAAATACTGCACAGACAGCCAGAGATTTTGTAGACACACACAGCAGTTTTGTACAAGCTAAAGATTTTGCATTGACAGACCATGTACAAACATGGGCATGTAAACAGAGATTTTGCACAGACACAAATATGTAGACATGCAGAGATTCTTTACAAGACAGATCATGCTTAGACAGAGACAAGCTGTGCAGGCACAGACTGTGTGTGCATATGTGTGTGTGTGTGTGTGTGTGCATGACGTTTGTAAATTTAACACACATACATATTCACATAAGCTCTTCAAATAAAAACCTTAGAAGTGTTATCAAAATTACAGTAGCCATGCCCCTGTCTTGTAACATGTGAATATTATTGTTATGGATGTCAAGAATGTTAAGCGCATGACACCACAAAATAATGATTTTTGGGGGGAGGGGAGGGGGGAAGGGGGGGGGGGTGCATGTTAAAGGTTGGATGGCCATCTTTCTGTTTATAACTTCATCAAGTATGTCTGCAACATGAAGCCATTTACTTAACACTTTTGACACTCTTAACAATAACACTGCATGCGCACAAAGTGAGTGGTGGTGGTGAGGAAAAGAGCAGATAGATAAGCCCAGGTAAAGATGCAGACAAACTCAGTACAGAAATACCATAAGCCTGTAAATAACAAGATGTGTTGAACAGGTGGTATAATATTCTGAAAACTGCCTAGCACTCAATTTATGAAGCTAAGTCAACCCTGTGTGGGTTCTGGGGCACTACTCTAGGGGAAACAAAAGACAGACCCGCTGGCTGGAACAAGCATGTCGTAAGAGTCGAAATATTAGAAGTTCTTCCTTTGAAGTCGGAGTGCATCTGTCTGAGAGGCGAGGAACCATGAGTCTGCAAACAAATAAGCCAGATCTGTAAAACTCAAGTTCTAGAACAAGACAAAAGTCCAGAAGTTGGCAAACACCCATAACTTTCCACTGAGGTTTACAGCCTGTGAATGCTAAGAAAAACCCTTGGATGTTGGCAAACACCCAGAACTTTCCACTGAGGTTTACAGCCTGTGAATGCTAAGAAAAACCCTTGGATGTTGGCAAACACCCAGAACTTTCCACTGAGGTTTACAGCCTGTGAATGCTAAGAAAAACCCTTGGATGTTGGCAAACACCCAGAACTTTGCACTGAGGTTTACAGCCTGTGAATGCTAAGAAAAACCCTTGGATGTTGGTAAAAACAATTCTGTCACTGACTACTGAACCTGGACAAGTCTTAGCAGGCAAGTGCACAGACAATTACACTACAACTGTTCAATGTCAGTCAAACAGCAAATGAAAAATATAACTGTTAAGCCCATTAAGGCCAAACAAAATACTAACTTAAAGGCAATGTAAAGTACCCTATTTTTAGATGACTGACAGTAGGAAAGTAAAATAGCTTGGATATAACTTACGAATTGAAACGTTTTGTGGAAATCTTGACTTTCACATGTTGCAAAACCTGTACAAAACAATAGATTATATTTGCTTCATGCTCACAATAAAAATTTTAAAAAGTCATAACAACTAAGGTATGAAATACAGTTCATTCATTCATCATTCCCTGACAATTCCTGAAAAAATTCAGGAAATTGTCTCCTAGAAATAATTTTTTTTTAGGCCGGGTGCCAAAATATCATACTTGTAGGTGTAAAACACATACTTAAAAAAATCTTTCTAAAAATATGCCTTCAGATTAGGCTGTGTCTCATAATATGCTGAAGAACACAGCAACTGTTTAGCGGAATGTTATTTTTGACCTGCACTGACGAAAAACACAAAACTCTAAATGTCTCAGCAGGATGGTTTTGTGCAAAATGAACAAAGGGATGCAAATTTATAGGCTTCTGATGCCAGTGAATAATTTATCACTTTGGTGATATTTGTCTTTAAATATGAGTTTTTTTTTTTTTTTTAACAATTATTTTCAATTTTTTATGTGTGCTCATATAAAGGGGACTTCTTATGCCCGAACAAATACGGCAGTCGAAAAATAATAACATTTCATTTACACTGCTTTCTTCCCTAAACTATGTACCAGTTAATACCCTTGAATTTATTTATTATGCAAGTTTTAAATTCCTTAATTTAACATTTGAGTTAACAAGTCCAGGCATCACTGACATAAGTCTCATCATTCAGTTGGGCTGTGTCTTAGCTGTAGCCCAAGACCACTGTTTGAAAGTGTTTAGAATTTCATAACATCCATTTTACTTATTGTTTTTTTTTTCCCAAGTGTTTAATATCAAATTTACTATTAATCAGAACATCAAAAGAACTGTGATAACCATTGACATAGTGAACAACAATAAAATGACACCTCAGATTTTTAATAAATCCTGAACTAAACCATGCATTTTACCTTTCTCTGTCACATATAATACACCATCATGATCAGCAATTGTCTGTGTGTACCAAACAATGAGCGCTGTGTAATCAGCTTTTGTCTGTGTGTATCAAACAATGAGCGCTGTGTAATCAGCTTTTGTCTGAGTGTATCAAACAATGTAAGCTGTGTAATCAGCTATTGTCTGTGTGTATCAAACAATGTAAGCTGTGTAATCAGCTTTTGTCTGAGTGTATCAAACAATGTAAGCTGTGTAATCAGCTATTGTCTGTGTGTATCAAACAATGTAAGCTGTGTAATCAGCTATTGTCTGTGTGTATCAAACAATGCAAGCTGTGTTATCAGCTTTTGTCTGTGTGTATCAAACAATGCAAGCTGTGTAATCAGCTTTTGTCTGTGTGTATCAAACAATGCAAGCTGTGTTATCAGCTTTTGTCTGTGTGTATCAAACAATGTAAGCTGTGTAATCAGCTATTGTCTGAGTGTATCAAACAATGTAAGCTGTGTAATCAGCTATTGTCTGTGTGTATCAAACAATGTAAGCTGTGTAATGAGCTATTGTCTATGTGTATCAAACAATGCAAGCTGTGTTATCAGCTTTTGTCTGTGTGTATCAAACAATGTAAGCTGTGTAATCAGCTATTGTCTGTGTGTATCAAACAATGCAAGCTGTGTAATCAGCTATTGTCTATGTGTATCATCAATACAAGCTGTGTAATCAGCTTTTGTTTGTGTGTATCAAACAATGCAAGCTGTGTAATCAGCTATTGTCTGTGTGTATCAAATAAAGCATGGCACTGCATCCTTCATTTTTGATCTTCTTCTTCAACACATAAGGTTCACTGCTGTTTGTCTTTCTTTCCATTACATACGACTTATTATTCTGTCTATACACATCTCCAGAGTCTCTATAGTCATCTTGCAGCAGGTCCTCTTCAGAACGTTGCACTAATTACAGTCCACCTAAAAAAACGTGATCTCTCGCGAGATCTCCTGCCTTGTGTACCCTCCTACCCAAGGTGTCATATCCTGTATCAATCTTCCTGCCGGTCAGTTGCTGCCTCTCTTTCCCAGCCTAAGCTTTCTGTTATTATTCTTTACATTCAGCCCTGGTGTTTGACATGGCTACAATTACAATCATTCAGTTTCCAAGACAAGATGCTGTTTACTAGCCAATCTTCCTTGATATTCAGATCTATTAGGATGTCAATATACACACACACGTACATGTGTCTAAATAAGAAAGACTACCAAACCTGAGACTACCAGACCTTCAAAGTCTCAATTACATACATGTTTTTTTTTGTCTAAACAGAGAAGCTACCACTGTTTATTTTTCATTTCAAGATCATCTTCATCACCATAAGTGCTTCAATCTCCTCCTGAGTATGTCTCTAAGTGTTTTTTTAGGCTTAATAACTCTTATTCTGTTCTGGTTGATGTAATGACAGCTGATTCTCGTATGGTTCTCCTGTCTCGCTGCTCCAACTGGTATACAAATGGTATGCAGTCTATTTAGTGAAAAATTGTTTTCCACAAAGCTGAAAACCCTACAGAATTTAGTCTCTTGTATGGCACTGATGATGTCTCTTCAGTCCATAGATGGCCCATTCCTGATAGTTGCACTGCCAGCCTGGGCATCTGCTCTCTCACTGCTTTTCACACTAGCCTTTTCTGTGAGAAAAATGAAGGTGATTTTACTAAACTGCATGCTGTATTAGATAGAGCCACTGTTTTTGTATTTGCCCCCGCCTTGATCTTATGTAGCACGCTCACTGAGTTGTTGAGAAAGTATGCATTGGTGAATTCCTGAGTTTTCAGCCATTCTAGTGACTAGCAGAGAAACTACCAGACTTGTTATAGTGAGATTCTATTTAGGTGATACTTTCAATTACACTCAAGTACACGCATGTACATTTGTCTAAATGAGAAAGACTATCAAACCTAATCTAGTGTGATTCTATTCAATTGATATTTTAAAGTCTAAATTACCCTCATGTACATTTGTCTAGACAAGAAAGTCTATCAAACCTGATCTAGTGTGATTCTATTCAAATGCCTCCTCAGATTCTCTGCCTGGGGTCTGGCTTGTGGCACTGGCAGTATGGGGATGTCCATGGACGGAGTCTTGATGTTTGTGCTGGCAGTCATCAGGATCTCTCTGAGTCGAGGGATACCCAGAGTGACGTTCATCTCACCACGACCAGCAAAGTGGAAGGTGTTCAGTGTCATCTGAGTGGAGGGCTCACCCACAGACTGCATGGAAACACACACAAATATAACATGCTGCAATATTTGCAACAACAAAAAGGACAAATAAAATTATGGTTTGCATGCACTATGGGGTGACCTGCGGTGTGAAGTTTTATTACCTGATTACTTCACTGGAGTACCTTTAGGTCAACTTGATATGCCCGATGCAATCACCGATGTGAAAAGTCTTTTAATTACTTCAAAGAGCTCTAAATAATGTATTTAAACACAAATCTACACATTGGTTTCCTTTTTTTTTAAATGTTTTTTGTTTGTTTTGTTTTTGTTCATACAGGGCAAATCTAAGGTGAAGTTCCAGCTTTTGCATCACCAGGAGTATGCTGCCTAGGATATTACCTCATGTCCATTTTACACCGGGTCAAACTGAGAGCCAAGATTATTCTATTAAACTATGCTCCATGTGGATTTGAACCTATGACCTTCCAGCTGGCCATCAAGAGCTTTGCTACTCTGCTACCACAGTTTCCCTAGGTTGTAGAAGTAGCCAGATAGAAATACCAAGAACTCAGTGTTAGGTAGCAATCACACACAGCAATTGTATGGACAAGACAATAATCTAACAAACATTTTCAAAGAGTTAATAGATTGGCTTGCAGGTCTCTGTATTTGTGTGTGTGTGTGTGTGTGTGTGTGTGTGTTTGTTTTTCTCTCACTCTCTCTCTCTCTCTCTAAATTTTCAGTCTGCAATTATTTATGTGTTTGTCTGCAAGGCTATGGTTGAACATCTGTTTTGCAAACTCTGCAAACCCACAAGTATGCAGGCATAATGGGACAAACTTCTTTCTATGTTAACTGTGATGACCCTGCTTTGCATGGTCTCCACGAGTACATTGTGGCAAGCAGGAAGTCCGTGCTACAGGTGACGGCACGAGATACTTGTGGCCGGTGGAGTAAGCGAGGCGAAGCCCGAGCTAGCCTCGTGGTCAGTCGATCATCAGAAGTCAGAGAAGACGGTTGTAGTATTTGAAGATGTCGTCTTTATGTCGGGCAAATGGTTAATGTTCGAATGTGTCGCGAGTTAAATAAATGTGAAATAAATGGACCAGAATAAACTGACAGAATGTATCAAGAAGCTGAGTGGAGTTTGTGTTGTCAACCCTAGACGTTAAAGTCGGTGTAAACCAAGGTTCTTTCCAAGCCAAACCAAGGTTCATTTCAAGTTGAATAAGAATCATTTCAAGATAGTTGAAAGCGTAACTTCAAGTATACGTTCTGGTTTTTTTCAAGTGAAGCATCGACTCATTCCAAGTAGACCAGAATTATTACATTAACTGTTCAGTCTGTTGTGTCCTGTTCTGTTACAGAAAATGATTCTTTTTTGCTGGATTAACAGAAACTGCTACATTGCTTGGATTTCTTATAAACCTAATAAGAGTCTTCTTTTTTTATGGATGGTGACTGTTGTTCTCTCTGGTCTGCATGTGCTTCTGTTTAAGCAAAAATACCTGCTATTTTCATTTCTGGATATCTCAGTGTGATGGCATCGAATGTAAAATTACCCTTTTATTAGTGTTCCTCTTACTCTTTCTTTAGCTCTTAAGGTATTTGTATTTATATATTTCATCAACCCTAATTATAAGAAATTACATCAAGGTTTCTAAAAAAAAAAACAATGTAATACAATTCATTGGTTAAAAAAAGTAGTCTAAAAATATATTTCAAAGAAAATGTGCACACAAGTGTGTGTTTACAATGCAAGGGCTGTTTTCCGCATACTTGTTAAGGGCTAGCTCCATAATTGAAAAGACCCAATTGAATTTGAAGATTGATGTTGACAAAAAAAAAAAAAAAACCAGCTGCCCTTACTTCTCAAAACATTTCCTAACCTATTTTTTTTGGGGGGGGGGGGGGGGGGGGGGGTATACAGACAGTACCGAATTAAGTTTGGATGTAAAAAGACTTTATTCTGAGCCTAAACCAAGGAAAAGAGACAGGCAGAAAGTGCCGAAAAATAGCAGAGGACTTGTAACGCCCTAACTGTATTTACTATTTTAAAAGGGGGGGGGGGGGGGGGTTGTGTTTGAGGATATGAGGGTCTTTGAGCATATGGATGTAAGTTCACATAGCTAGTGAAGTGGCTATGGACTGTGCAGGGGTTATGATTGTATTCTGCTCTTGATAAAAAATAATCCATCATATTAATGAGGATTTCAACTGGGCCTCTTGAATGAGAGTTCAGCATTATCAACTGCTAAGTGAGCAGTTCCTTTCTATTTTCTATACAACATTTTTAATGTTAAAAGGACCAAGTGTGTGAAAAGCAACAGTGTCGCAAGTCAAATTTAAATTTACATCAGGTCAGCTGACTCCTAAGTCTCAAGGGCCAAGACCAGTGTTATATGAATTCATCTCCCTATTGTTTTATAAAATGCAAATGGGAATGAGATATGTAATCACATATGTATCTCTGGCTGACTCACCTGGGCACAAATAAGACCTACAGCTTCCCCTGGGTGTGCTAAGGACTTAACCACCTTCCGATTGACAGCTGCCTTAAACGCTTCTGGGTTCAGGTTTTCAGACATCTGAGAAACTACCTGAAAATCATCACATAGATTTTTTTAAACAATTGTACTACAATGTGGTTTTTTCACATGCCTTGAATTTGAAGTTTTTCGATTGACCACATTGTTTATACTAAATATCTAAACATGACAGGCAGTGGCATTTTGGCTTCGAAGGAATGATTGCCTTTGAATGCAGTGTTTTATTCTCAAGCCAGAGCTGAGCTCCTTCAGTCTTCAGTGTGTATCCATGGGTAAAAGCATTCTTAAGTGACTGTGTGTTTTAGTCTTCTCTTTCTAAACTGCATGCAGTTAAATCCCAGCATGGGCCCCAGGTTTCTCCTCTCTGCTAATCTCTCAACAGAATGTTTAGGAGCGCTGTGTAACTTTATTCAAAACTATGTCTTGTGTTATAACAGCTCTGAAATGACATGAAGAAGGAAAAGAAGAGTTGGCACTTAGATAGATGTAAGAAGAGATGAAATAAAGACTCTGATCCTAATTTTCAATCTTCAGGGAATGTTGCATGAGCTTTCCCATTTTTCAGAAAAGTAAAAATTTCAGAACAGTAATTAATTAAAAGAGCAGTTGACCATCTATTACTGAAATCGATACAGTTATAAGACACTATCTTTTAATTTTTATTCCTCTTCTTTTTTCACATTCACTGGCCATAAACTCCAGCGAAAGGTTCTGGTTGTTCATCCAGTTCTAGACCAGCATTGTTCTAGAACTTGTGTTTTACAGATCTGGCTTATCTGTACACAGACTGGTGGTTCCTCACCTCTCAGACAGATAAGACTCCCGACTGATGGGAACACCCCTAATTAGTCGACACAGTGGCAATTATTTTTAATCAATCATTTTAAGCAATCATTTGCACTTAACTTTCCGCCTAACGAGGTTCACAAACAATTACTATAAGTATTAACTTCATGCTGTTGGGCCACTGCAAAATCAAAATATACATTATTTATTGAATCTATTTTCTGTTACTTCTTCTGCCTTCCAATATAACTGGGGCCCTCAATCAAGGCTCTGAGCTCCTATTTAATATCAACTTCTGCACAGCTCCCTCCATGTCTTCCCAGCATTATTCACCCGTTTGTAATTCTTGTTTCCACATATCTGTACAGTTTTGTTTATTTCTTATGTGATGTGGGTTCCCGATAACTGACTTTCTATTTACAGATTTAACAAACTTGCTTAATGTGCAGTCCATCTAGCCCCCCCCCCCCCCCCCCTCCCCAACCACACTAACAACTCTGGTTCATTTAATTTAATGAATACTGGACATTTATTAGTAAACTGTCTTAATCATTCTTCCCAGGTACTATATGTTTTGTTTTAGTATCCAGAAGCCATGAGTTGTTAACCCTTAGGCTCGGTATTATGGATATTGCAACCTTTCGGCCTTCATTCCATTTTAAATACCGTAAATCTGGGAGAAATGTGGCTTTTCTGCCCACCCCCGGGAGTGAACCCGGACCACAAGGAGTTCGTCACCCGCTCACCCAAAATCCGGTTTAGCCAACTTCGCTAGAGAGACGGGCGCCCCAGGTACTATATAAGGTGTAACATACAGATAGCTTACAAATAAATTGTTCCTCTGATGCAATCCATATTATCAGCGAGAAACATAATGACAGTTAATAGATAAGTTCCATAAAAACAAAAACAAAAATTACTCCATTGGATTACATGTACATATAAAGGCACTGAACATGCTGATGACCAAAGACAAATCATCATATGAAAACTGTACAGTTTTCAACCGATACTTGGTGATTACCTTGGAGAATCCCTTCTTGCAGTAAACATTAAGCAAGTGCCGGAAGTGTTCAGACATCACTTCAGGCTGGGAGTGGGGCAGATACTTGGACATGACAGGCTCTGGACACACCATGCCTTTTTTCATTCTGTAACAAAATATCATCATTAGTGTCCTATTGTGCCACTGTGAGGGCTCACAGTCTATTTCTATCCTGTGCAACTGCTTGAATATCACGGATGGAATCCAGTCCAGCAACTTTGGCTTCTCTCAACGTTCTAATCAGGGTTTCTCTTAGATGTCCTTGTTTCTTCAATCTACCTACGTCTCATTTCAGTGTCTGTTGATTTTATTTGTCTCTTCCCACAATGTATTCAAAATAACACCATCCTCTCTGTTTTTAACTGTTGATACTAGAGTTTGTCCGGACATTTCTCTTTTTTCTTCAATTCTCTTGAATTCTTCCAACTTTATTTTCATCATTTTCCTAAGGCATTTGTGTTCAGACATACTTAACTTTTGTTCCATGTCCCTGATGGTTCTCCAACTTTTACTGGCATGTGTTAACTGAAATAACATTAAAATTAAAAATAAACATAATAACAGCCACAATTTATTCTCAGTATTCTATTACTTGTGTAGAAAAACTGGCCAGGCGCTCTAAGGGCAACAACCCAAAATTGTTGTATGGGCCCTTTGAAACTTGAACAGTGAGCAGGCACAGTCAAAGAAGAATGTTGCTGCAAAGAGTGACCAGGGGATCTCTTTATCCTTTTCTATGTAAACTTTATTTATAAAAATACTTGTCTTTATCACCTTTCCATACACTTTACAGAACATACTTCTCTTTATCCTTTTCCATGTTCACTTTATAGAACATTCTTTTCATTATCCTCTTACCTGTACACTTTATAGAACATACTTCTCTTTACCCTCATCCCTGTACACTTTACAGAACATACTTCTCTTTATCCTCTTTCCTATAGACTTTATAGAACATACTTCTCTTCATTCTCTTCCCTGTGCACATTATAGAACATACTTCTCTTTACCCTCTTCCCAGTGCACTTTATAGAACATACTCCTCTTTATTCTCTTCCCTGTACACTTATAGATCATACTTCTCTTAATCAACCTCTCTGTAACCTATAAAGTACTTCTTTTTATTTTCTTCCCTGTACACTTTATAGAACATACTTCTCTTTACCCTCATCCCTGTACACTTTACAGAACATACTTCTCTTTATCCTCTTTCCTATAGACTTTATAGAACATACTTCTCTTCATTCTCTTCCCTGTGCACATTATAGAACATACTTCTCTTTACCCTCTTCCCAGTGCACTTTATAGAACATACTCCTCTTTATTCTCTTCCCTGTACACTTATAGATCATACTTCTCTTTATCAACCTCTCTGTAACCTATAAAGTACTTCTTTTTATTTTCTTCCCTGTACACTTTACAGAACATACTTCTCTTTATCCTCTTCCCTGTACATTTTATAGAACTTACTTTTCTTTATTCTCATCAATGAGACTCTCCCATGCTTCACAGAATTTTCTTGCTGCACTTGATCTGCCAAAATACTTTCCCTCCTTCACAATTGTCTGTTCTTCAGAGTGGGACACTGATGGGGCTACCTCACTCTGACAGAATTTCAAAAAACTGCTGTCCCGATTTGTCCACTTTCCTAGTTCACTGTTCTGTGCACGCCATTTGCTGATCTGTTATAAAATATGCAAGCACCAAATTATAAAGAATTCAACCAAGTTCACAACCACTAGGCCTAAAAATCCATAAGGGAAAGACAAAAAAATGAGAATAAATCAGGCAAAACAGTAGTCTAATTTCTCTTTAAAATATCCCATTCCAAGATGTGTAGTTTTACACCTATCTGGGCAGTAATGTAGATATAAAGATGGGGGACTGATAGAGATATTCAAATATGAAAACAAAAGGCAAACAGAGCTTTCACAGCAAATTTTTTGTGTGGAGGTCAAAAGAAATTAAAACATTTAACTTCAAATTCTTATTCTAATCAGAACTGCTGTATGGAGTGGAAACAGAGACGAGCTTAAACAATTGTTAATAATTTACAAACATTCATTAACTGTTCCCTGCGCAGATTAGGGCAAATTAAATGATATGACAGAATCACTAATGTTGAGCTTCGGGAGAGAACTAAATAAGTAGACCAAGAGGTGAGAGGAAAAAATACTGGCGTTGGATAGGACACAGACTGAGAAAACCTGAGAATAATATAACTAGAATGTAATTACACTGGAACCCAGTGGCAAAAAGAAATAAACACAGACCAAAAAACACATGGTGAAGGGAGATAGAGAGTGAAGTTAAAAAAGATGGGGAGGATACGGGTGGAAGAAGAAGAGAAGACAACCAAGTCACACAATTTCAATTCTAACGTTATTTCAGTTCTAACAAATGCCAGTAAAAGTTCAAAAGTCACTGAAGACATGGAGCCAACGTCTAACAGATCCAAAAACAAATGTCTGAGAAAAGTGCTGCAAAAACAGATGAGTTCAAGAAAAGCAAAACAGATCTAGACCACTGTTTGTATAACCAGTTAGAAAAGAAACAATATGGCGATATACTCTGCACATCCAGAGATGAAGTGAGCAAAGAATCATATAAAAAGCACAGAAATAGGCTACAAATGGATTTAGGAAGCTAGGAAGCTTAAAAGAAATCTTTTTGAGGGACCAGACTTGCTGGACTAGATCCATTCATGACATCAAACTATTGTACTGGATAAAACAGATTAGGGGAACTGATTCTGGCCCCAAGCGACATATAAAAGCACAACAGGATAAAAGAAAGAAAAAAACTTTTTAAAATGCAAATTTGTTTACGTGTGATAAATTATCATGGCAACAATGTAAAACAGTTACATTCTGAATCATTTAAGCAAGCAGCTACAAACCTGTGATCAAAGTCTGATTAGATACACTAAAAAGCTGCCTGTATTTTTGTCACAAATTTAAAGTTATTGCCATTTTTATTTTAAAACTAATTTTTAATTTAACAAACAATGACTGGAATGCTCAAATTAAAATTAGGCTTGAAGAAAACTTCTGTCTGTCACATCAGTCATCATAAAAAGTAACAACAATAATATTGATTTTGTTGATAGTAAAGTACTACTGAGGTTGGCTGCAGAGAATAGGTTGCATCCGATGCTGTATTTAGGAATACTGTAGGGAATAGCCCACATTTCTTCTGTGGTGTGACTCTTGCACCACTGTCTAACAGCTGCAAGAGCAGTCTTTTCTGAACTGTCTGCCATGAAAACTGAACCTGGAACATCGAGAACTGTGAAATCTCGAAGCTATTCTCAGCTATTACATTATTCACAAATACATATTTACCTTCTTCCAGATATGTCTGACATCTTTGCTCTGCTTGACCGTCTGCCATGGGTTTTCTTTATTGCCACTGAGAACAGCAAGGAGGTTTTCCGTCAAAAATGGAAACTGAGACGGCATCAAGAATGGACAGCGAACAGGATCTAGACCATCCTCCCCATAGTAGAACTGGAAATACACATTTGAAGTAACATTAGAATTAGGAAGTTGTGAATAAGTTATCATCATGTGTTATGCCGATAAGCACAGCCTATGTTTTGCCATCTCAAAGGATCACCATAATAACTGATCAAGTCAGAGTTTGTCTTACCCATTCATAACACTAAGCCATCCAAGTATTTATCTCTTTGCCTTCATCTGGCTCTCTTTCCATCAATCTTGCCACTCGTTACCAAGTAGTTCTCAGGTCCATTCCATCTCATAATATGATTGAAAAACACAGTCTACATCTAGTTTCTCTAATATCATCATAATCATCATCAAGTGCCTTGCCAGCTGGCGTAGGCGTTCATGCATCTCCACAAATCTCGGTCTTTGGTGTTCTGGATCAATTCACTATCTGAAGCCATCCACCATCATTTCTCTTTGTCTGCCTCTTCTACCAGTGATCTCTCTGGTCATCAAGCTATTTTCCAGTGCTCCTTTTCTTATCACATGACCAAAGAACTTTGTTTGTCTTCCTCTCATTGTTTCTCTAATAAGTTTAGCATTTTCATCTATCTCAAGGAAAACTGCTTTTTGTTTTTCTTTCACTCCATGACATTCTGCAAATCTCCGCTGCCCTGTGTAGGTCAAGGACCGGATTCCATGTCCTGAGGCACATCAAAAAAATGGTGCTGGCCTTATATTTGTATAGACCAATTACCAGCTAAACAGCATGCCAGCCACCTTGATTTCCAAGGTCATTTCCAGTAAACTGTGTTGGAAATGCTAAATATAACACAAAATGTGACTATAAAGCTCAATGGAGGGAATGGAAAAGATGCACACACACACAACCAAACATTTTGACAAGTCTTTAACAACAGAGTACTAAATAGAGCATAAACTGTGACTAGAAAACTCAATGGACAAGACTAATTAAAAACCAAAGTCAGCATGTGTAATGGGGTAAATTCCCAGGGAAACCCCAGAGAGTTTCCCAATTGAGGGGACAAGATCAGAGGGCCAGGGAAATGAGAGACACAGGGGTAAACGTGTGTCCCAAAGATCCCACGTTCTGTGAAAAGAATTTATTCTGAATGACCACGTCTAGTGTCTGAGAACATTTGTGTTATGGTGATTCGGAAGCCAATACTCGAGCAAAAGGAATGTTCTGACTGGCAGGTAACTGCACCAACTACTAAACTGTCGTCCTGTCATGGTAGTCAGTCCTGAGCACGTGTCAAAGACTTGGGAGAACTGTTGACATCGACGGAATGACTTACTGTTGTGCCACAATAAACGATATCAACGTTATTATCGTGTTTTGAATGTACTATTATGTGTCTAGACTAACAGCTGGATTGAGGCACGTATAATGTCCATAAAGTACAATGAGCCAGACAGCAGCATTATCACAACATGAAACCAATAAGTACGTAATGTAATGAATTTTATTGGGCTTAGTTTAGGAAACCAGGGCCAATTTTTAAGATCTGCCTTAATGTGGAATTGAACCTAGAACAACAAGGCCAGCAGGCAAGTAACCTCCTCATGTCAGTTATGGTTGTCATTCACTTCTAAACTTTTAGTCTTTTTCCAGAACCTGAGGTTTGAATGCACAACTATTTTACAGATCTGACTTACTGGTGTGCAGACTGTTGGTTCTTTGCCACTTAGGCAGACACACTCAACTTAGAAGGAAACCCCTAATTAGTCGAATGTCACAACATACTGGTTACGGACACAGCAGGTCTAATGTTTCCCTTGAAAAAAAACAGCAAAGGAGTTCCCAGAAGTATCCACCTATCATGTGAACAATCTGCCACTCAGTTGTCCATCTGTCTTGTGGATACTCTACCCACAAATATCCACCTATCATGTGGATACTCCACCCCACTAGTAGTGCCTATCTTGTAGATACTCCACCCCAAAAGTGTCTCCTGTCCTGTGGATACTCCACGCCACAAGTGTCACCTGTCCTGTGGATACTCCACCCCATAGTTGTCACCTGTCCTGTGGATACTCCACGCCATAGTTGTCACCTGTCCTGTGGATACTCCACCCCATAGTTGTCACCTGTCCTGTGGATACTCCACGCCACAAGTGTCACCTGTCCTGTGGATACTCCACCCCATAGTTGTCACCTGTCCTGTGGATACTCCATGCCACAAGTGTCACCTGTCCTGTGGATACTCCACCCCATAGTTGTCACCTGTCCTGTGGATACTCCACCCCACAAGTGTCACCTGTCCTGTGGTACTCTACCCGACAGTAGTCTGCCAATCCTGTGGATACCCCACAGGTATTGCATATCTTGTAGATAATCCACCCCACAAGTGTCACCTGTCTTGTAGATACTCCACCCTACAAGTGTCACCTTTCTTATGATTACTCTACCTATTCTGTGGAGACTCCACCTATCCCATGCAGACTCTACCTAACCTCTGGATTCTCTACCCCACAAATGTCCACCTGTCATGTGAATGTTCTGCCCCCATGGGTGTCTACCTATCCTGTGGATGCTGTCCCCCAGAGCTGCCCCATGCAGGAGGTCTACATTTTAACTACTTACCTGTACAATTCCACCATCACTGTCCCTGACTGTCAAGTCATAGTTGACCATAATTCCTTCCAGATGTTTAACCAAACAACGCTGCAAGTAACCACTGCGACTTGTCTTAACAGCTGTATCTATGAGACCCTGAAAGTAAATAATACTAATGACACACCTCATTCTGAGAACTTTTTTTATCTCTAACACATACAGACTGCTATTGGTACTATCTGGAACTCTTCACTGCTGAAGAAGTGGACAGAGTGCTTATGGGAATGAATTGGAGTGCTGAAATATTGGTTCTTAACAGCTTGTTATGTCTCTAACAAATAGGTATCTATAATGGGTCTGTTCTGGCCTGAAGTTTCTGTCAATACCTGGCACTGAAGTTCATGAAGCCAACACCACTAGCTTCATACCACTTGTACAATCTGCCAGAATAATTTACATAAAATACCTTTTATGGTGTGAAGTGCTACATATGTGGTACTGACTTTTTTTTAAAAACACATTTCATGTGGTGCAAACTATTACAAATGTAATTTTCTCTTTTTTTTTTTTTTAACACATTCTTATACTGTCTTTCTTTACTACATGAATTCAAAAATTTCAGAGCGGTGCAGGACAAGAGAATCTCAAGCCTAAGGCAGAGCTATTAAACTAAGTTTACTTAGCGACCAAATATTTTTCAATAGGGACTGTCACAGGCCAGACGCCTGAACCAAGGCATAGAAAGATCATTAATTCAATACAACTGGCAATGATCCGCAGGCCACATGCTAGCCCATGGCCCGCCAGTTGAATAGCCTAGCCTTAGAGTTTGAGGCTGCATGGCCAGTGCAGTGATTGCAGACTGCATATTATGATTTTATTTTTCTCCCCAAGACTTATCACCTTCTGGAGGATTTGAACGTGGGTCTACACAATAACAGCCCCTCCCCCATTCAGCCAGCCTCATTTTGATAGATAGCCTAAGCAATGAAATATTCAATGCTTTATTTATAACTTCCAATTATCATGTTTGAGACGCACACAATTCCTACGTAGACTTTGGTCCTTATTATTACCACACACACAAAAAAAAGACCATCATAAAATGAACGGTGAAGTGTATTGTCTGTTACAATAAGTTAAACTGCATCATAAGGTCTCATAGACTGTAATGGTTAGGGCACAAAGAAACAATATCAGAAAAGACAGTGACAAAAACTGTCTACACAAAAAAGTAGACCATGTGGCATACAAACAAGACGATGGCGAGATAATATACAGGAAAACCACTGGCAAATCAGCATAGATCTCTTCACAAGCTGCTTTTACTTATTACAGCTAACTTGTGTGTCAAGCCCATCTATGTGAATTAGGGACCAGATATCAGCAGATCAGAAAATAGGGCAACTGGTCTTATTAAACATATTAACTGGTTTAAAACAGATAAATTGGCTAACGATGAAAAGATGTACTGGTTGAACACAAACAGTTTAAATAATTTAAACAAATATAGATTAACTGATTTAACATGAACAGATAAACTGGTTTAACACATTCAGATTGAATTGTTTAAAACATATACAAATTAACATAGATAAATTAACTGGCTTAAAAAAGATTTTAACTTTAAAGACATATATAAACCATTTAATTCAAAATAATTAACTGGTTTTAGACATGTAGATTAATTGTTTTAAAATTTACAGACTTAGCAGTTTAACACAAACAGAAAAAATAGTTTAAAATAAACAGATTAATTAGTTTAACATAAACAGATTAAATTTTTTTTTTTTTTAAACATAGATTAACAGGTTTAATGCATAGATGAACTGGTTTGTAACACGTAAATTTACCACCCATAATTATTTAACACACAGATTAACTTTTCTAACATACTGATAACTGTGCCAAATGAGGTATACAAATTAGTTAATTATTACCGCACTTACAAATCCTGTTTTAAACTATACATACCTCTCTGCCAGCCATGCAATGGAAGAAATACTCCTGAGGTCTGATTCCAGTCAAAAACCTGCCCGTCACAAAACCACCTGCCTTGGGAGAAACATCATAGGGGAGGAATGATGGCAGAGACTTTCCGCTCAACATCAGCGGTGGTCGACGCCCTTCCAATTCAATCTGCCCCAGCAGGCAAGATATCTGCATGCAGTTCACCTATGTAACAAGCAACCAGGTTATTTGAAACAACCACAAATTGTTTTAGATGACAAACTAATTTACCTATGTGGGTGCATTCTTCTTTTTAGCGTTCACCGGCTGTAAACTCCGGCAGAAAGTTGTGGTTGTTTGTCCACATCTGGATTTTTAACTTGTTCTATAACTTGGATTTTTGTGTGCACATCTGTTTTACAGATCAGATTAAGAAGCTTACAGATTAAGAAGCTTGTTCAAAACAAAAAACGTTTCAGCCGGAGCTTTTCTCAATATAAACCACAGCAGCAGCAAAGGAAAAGTACTCTTATGTGCATGCACACTGGTGGCTCTTCACCTATCCGGTAGATGCGCTCCAACTTCTGAGAAAAAATCCATAATTAGTCGACTTTTACAACATGCTTGATAAGAGAGTCGGCGCCTGTGCTTAGGCATTGCGAACGCGCTTCCTGATGCCAGTGTGCCGGGTTCGATCACAGCTACGAGCCTTGCGCCAGTTTCGACAGTGGTATCGAGAAGCCGCCGTCCAGAAAGCAATGGCAAACTACTAGAAGTAAATCTACCCAGAGAAACCACAACAGCAATGGCAAACTACTAGAAGTAAATCTGCCTAGAAAAACCACAACAGCAAAAAGAAATGCTGGGATTGGTTCTGCCGCATTCTGTAAAGAATAGGCAACTAACTTTTATATATATATAAGAGAGGTCGTAGGCCCATTTTTTAACCCCTACAAATCAGCTCCAGAACCCATACGGAAAGGTTAGGGTGTCTGATACAACTAAATAAAATGATTAAATCTAAAAATTAAAATTGAATGTCTGCTATCTCTACAACAGAGGTTGGCTGCAATGAATATTTGCATCCACGGCTGTCTTACACGATAATATCCCAATCTCTTTCATAGTTCCACTCTTGTATCACCGTCCAAAAGTGATGAGAATGATCTTTTGCAAAATCTAAAGAGCAACCTAATGTTAAACCAGTACTCTTGTATGGAGTGGAAATATGGAAAACTAAGGCAATTACTAAAAAAAAAAAAAAAAAAAAAAAAAAAACATTCATTAACCCTTTCGCTGCTACGTTCCCGGAAATAGCTGTCTGCCCTGTGCTAAGCAATGTGAAAAAAAAGTCTGCTGTGCGCAATACTTTTCTATCCTCCAAACGCAAAAGATGTCGGCGGTGAGGGCTATATTTTGTACACCTAAAAAATTTTACCCTGGGGAGTTGTGTGGTTGGTCCGAGTGGTGACAAATCAGAGGCACGATGGTGACCCACAAACTTGACTAACGGAGCTATCACCCTTCTGGGGGATGGGGGGGAAGGGGGGGGGGGGGATGGGAAGAACTGTTCCCAGTCCGTATCCCAAAATTTGATTGACGAACCTACCACGGCTGCCACTTTAATCATAGTTATTTGTAGTCACCATGTTATTACATACCAAAATAATAAAAATATTAATAATAATACATAAGTCGTCCGTTGCTGAAAAGTAGCAGGAACTGAAAGGAAAATTTACAATACAACAACTTTGGGGGTTGAACACACGACCCTCCGATTTTAAGGCGAACGTGATACCAACTACACTATGCTACCGCTTGACGCATTGTGCTGTGTGGATGATAATAATGAATGATGTGCGCAGACTATCAATAATGTGTCTAAGTTTGTAGTCTATCGCGGCCTGCATGAGCACTGGTGTCTGAGAAATGTTTGAGATTCTCAACAATAGTAAAAATATGTCCCTCGACATTATTTTACGGGAGTTTTTAGCAAACAGTCTTTGCTCAAGTACTCTATTTTGAGTTTCTTTGTTCTAAGCATTAGCAGACAGACAGCAAATTTTTAAAAAAAATGTGTCCGAATCTGTGTCTGTCCACCGGGAAAGACGAGAATTTTTAGTGACTGAACTGTTTGAATTTACAGTAGCAGAAATACAGATAGAGCTGGAGTCATCAAAATTATGCATTACTGGTTTCAAATCATCGGTTCATCAAGACAACTGAGCAATTTATTGCCGTTTTGATGGCGCTTCATTGTCGCTGCTCTCTGATTCCGACGATGAGGACGTCATACAGGCAAACAGCTTTTTTTGAACACGCCGGTTTCAGCCGTCGATATTGATGGGCTAGTCAAATCTTCTTGTTCACTGTCAGAAGTACACATTTCAAAGTCATCTTCGCTATCACTTCTTGACAGAAACTCCATCAATTCTTCAACAATTTTAACAAGTTTTCTTGCCATAGTGTAGAATAATCCAAAAGCACAAATAAAAATCAGGGCACAAAATACACAGATCACCGACCACGCTGTGATAGTAAACAAAGCAATGGGATAACGCAGAATGCAGTAAACACACCTTAAACACCTAAAAGCACGTGCCAGTGCTTTTAATCATATGTAAATGGGTCTGTTTAATCTAAATATAGCTAATGTATATTGCCCTTCAGCCAATAAAATACGAGGTAACAGAAATCTGTAAGAATAGTCCAAAAACGGCTTGGGACGTCCATAGCACTGGGGGTCAAGAAAAAAAATAACGTCCAAAGACTGGCGTAGCAGCGTACGGAAAATCGGGAAAAGACGACCATAGCAGCGAAAGGGTTAATGGTGCCTGATCAGAATAGGGGAAATTAAATTAAATGCTATGATAGAATCACTAAAGTAGAGCTTTGAGAGAGAACTAAATGAGTTCCAGGGGACCAAGAAGTGAAGAAAAGATGCTGGCGTTGGATATGACACATGTTGAAAAAACATGAGAACAATATAACTAGAACATCTTTGCACTAGAACCTACAGGGGCATAGAAATTAGAAAAGAAAAAAAAACAACAAATGGATACAAGAGCTAGAGAGTGAAGTTAAAAAAATATGGGGAGGATATGGGGAGAGCTGCATGCAACAGTAAAAAATAGAACAACTCGGCGTGAGCTGGTTGAGGGCCTATGTCCCACTGAGGGATAGAAGGTAGAAGAAAAAGAAGAAAGGACTACCCAAAAAGTTTGGTCATATTTTCTAAGAACAATTTTTTTTTAATATAACTGAAAAATATATTTAAGAAAATGAGCTGGTTGTCACCACGCACAAAAAATTAAAGATTTTTTCATCAAACCGATTTCAATAAGTGTTTCTAGTCTTTCCTAGTTTTTAATAATCCCATTTACCTGCTAGGCACCAGAGGTGTGTGTGTGTGTGTGTGTGTGTTTTTGTTTCGGAATCCTTTAGTCTTTCTGATATTGTAGACACTAAAGGAAATACTCATAACTTAGATCCTGGAGTTTTGAGAGAGAAAGAGAGAGGTAGAGAGAGAGAGAGAGAGAGAGAGAGAGAGAGAGAGGTATAGAGATACACACACATGAGAACATAAAATCCAAAATTTCATTTCCTAACTCAACATAAAACAAGTGATCGAAATCATAAAAAAAAAACAGACATATATATAAAAAAGAAAAAAAAATAGTTTTTCATTTATGATGTTTTTGATAAACACTTTTAATTTTTTTTTAAATATAAACATGTGCATTTTGAATGTCACATCACTGTCACATTAGAATTCAAGTGATTCTGTAGTATTACAGGACAAAAACTACTTACCGGTGACCCCTTGGCTCCAGACTGAACCATCAACTGCAAACTGTTCTCTGGGAATCCTTTCTCTAGTCTAATGGGCATGATAGACCTGTAAATAAATGATAACAAATCATATGTGCAACTGTCATGAAGCTTCAGCAAATTGTTATATGTTAATTACTTGGTGTGGAGTTAGGACTAGACATCACAGCGAGGCAGAGAGGGAAGGAGAAGGGAAGACAGAAGGAGAAAGAAAAAAAAAGGAGGGGGTGGGGGGTGAGGAGACTGTACCTATGCATATCTGCAGAACACATGTATTCATGTTTTTATATATAATGCCTGCTACTAAACTAAATTCACATCAAAACGGCATGTGTAATAAACACCAAGCTTCCAGAGTAACAGAAGTGCTCCATAAACTTAAGTATACATACAACTGCTACTTCCTCTGCACTGAAGTGTATCAGTTATGCTGTATGTGAAGGTACATCAAGAGGGCTTAACCATTTTTCTTGAAATTCCATAGCCCCTAGATTAAACCTCTGACTGTGATTAAGCATGTAAAACAGAACTCAAATAGAAAAATAAAATTATAAATTTTGCCTTATTAGAAAGAAAAAAAAAATCTACAACATGCAGTTTATACATAGAGAAAGTCATTTTTACCTAGCAATGTCATCCTGCACTTTGTCTGTCTCTCCTTTCATACACATGTCAATTTCTGCCATCCTGACACCTCCCTTTTCAAACTGAGCTTGCTTCAGTTCCATTAAAAGATCACTCTCATTTGCCTCTGCCTCATTTAAGCCTAATGCTTTCATCACAGCAGCTTTCCCCACATGCTGGGACTTCTTAATAAAAGATTTCCTCTTCCTGTCTGCCTGTAATATAAATGCATAACAGACACTTGTATGAGTCAGTATAGTAAAACTATTTTCATTTTGCTTAGAAATGTGGCACTTATAGTCTTCTTCTTCTTCTTCGCGTTCACCAGCTGTACACTCTGGTGGAAAGTTCTGGTTGCTCGTCCACTACTGAACTGCAGTCCTGCTCCAGAACCTGAGTGTTGCGTGTGCATCAATTTTACAGATCTCATTCTCTTGAATACAGACTGTTGGTTCCTTGCCTCTCCGGCAGATGCACTCTGACTTCAAAGGAAGCTAACCAATTAGTCGACTCTTACGACATACTTTTGGGGAGTCAGTGGGTCTATTCTTGTTTTCCCCACAATGGGGCCCCGGAACCCAGATGGGGGGCACTTATAGTGAAATTTACTTGAGACTTAAAGAGTTAACAAGTGAAAGGTAATTCCTAGTTAAATAACATTGCTGTATGAAATGTTAGGCTTTCACATGTTAGTCCATAATATAATGATGTGGGGTGCCAAGGCTTGTGTGTGTATGTGTGAGTGAGAGAGAGAGCGTGCGCGTGCGAGAGAGAAAGAGAGGGAGGGAGGGGGAGGGAGAGAGAGATGAAAGAGAGAGAGAGAGCGAGAGCACGCGCATGCAAGAGAGAGAGAGAGGCGGCTTAACATGCTTAAAACAAAAATAAACAGGACAATGGAATTACATCTCAAAATACTTGACCAAGTATGAGAAACTGAAGAAATACCAGCAAATTTCAGAGAATGAGCTTGTGAAGCTGCCAAAGTGAGGGCAAGTGCATAAGTGAAGGCCCAAATGTAAGTCATCATCCTACAAATTTGACAACTTGAAGTTTAACTATGGAGCTTTATGCTTGGTGTAATCTCTCAGTGGGCTAACTGCTGCTGTGTAGGGATAGATCAAACCACACAAGATAAACTTCATGCCACACCATACAAAACATCTTCGACCTGACAGACATGGTCATTAGATACAAGAAGGCAGAGGCGAGGGTGTACCTGGGTGGTGTTGCTGACACAAAACACTCTCTGCATAGCTGCCTACAGGTGAATACAAATAAGTGCGAGGGGATGATGGTCATGGAAGTTGGATAGGGGACTATATTGGTTAAATATGTGCCACGGAACATGTCAGGCTCATGCCGAATGGACAGAAACAACAAAAACAATGCAAGAGTACACTGACATAATAATCACCCCAGGAACGTACTGCAGAGAATGAGGCTGCTGATGCTGAAATAAGGGCCCTTATGCATGCATGCACCTGACTAGGTAACATCATCATCTATATAGATGGCACAGCGATTCTTGCGGTGCAGTCTGGGTGAGCATACTCAGCAGGGTACCATCAGTATTGGAACTCTGCGCTGGCTGCTGAAGCTGAAGACAGTGCTGTGATGTCAATTCTTGATTCAACTCAACTCAGCTCAGCACAGGTGAATGTGAAGACAGTTCCCCCCCAACCCCCCAAAAAAAAAACAGAAACGCAGGCATTAAGTTCAACTACTTCTAGCATGATGATGGAGATGGCAGCTGTCACAGAGGCACTTGCATGGTTGGCAACAACAACAAAAAGGTTACTCGCCCATTGATTCTTACAGACTCATTGAGTATGCTTAAGAAGATCCAAAGCAACAAACCGTGTCTAGAATTGGTTGACAACATCCAGAAAACTCACCTCTAGAAACTATCTTGGCTGTACATACCAGGGCATGCCAGGGTGTGAAAGGGAATGAAAGAGCTGACAGAATGGCTGTGTCTGCAATAGTTACATGGAGAAAGATGTATAGACAGTGCAGACTGAATGTGCCGTGTTCCAGGGATGGTAGGACCAAAAAAAGTCAGAGATGATTAACTTCTAGTTGGAAATGGATAGTAAACAAGGGCAAGCCTTTCACCTTTGAACTTTAGGAAGGGGGTGGGCTGTGTGGTCTCGAGGCATGGTATCCGCCTCGAGCGCTAGAGGTTCCGGGTTCAATCTCCGGTAAGGGCTAGGATTATTTCACGTGGACTTGGACTTCTAGCAATTCCCCTGGGTCTCTGGGTAGTGAGATCACACGCCCATATGCATTGTTGCGCACGTTAAAAATCCCTTGGCAGTTGGAAATCATAAAAAGTAGCCTGACAGCACTGCCTGCGCAAAATTTAGAATTAAATTTACCCAAAGTATTTCAGGATCCTTGCCTGTGCTACAGAACCTGTGCACTGTGCTGAGATTCTTCGGACTCAGACTTGAGTTAGAAGATGAAGGGAGCACTTTTGGGTTACTTACCCATGTGCCATGATATTGACGCGTTGTTCAAACTTCAAACTTTAACATATTGTCAACAATGGAAGCCATGATAACCTGCCGGTCTAAAGGTTCTGGGCTCAAAACTGCATCAAGGCAGGTTTTCTTTCAAACTTGCCCTTGGCTCCCTGATTGACACAGCCAGGCAATGTCGAGGCAGTACTAGGTAATGTCCTGGGAAATAAAGACTGCTGGCGTGATGCTGACCACAACATCCACCAAGGGAGGATTGCTTTATAAAAATATGAGTCCAGCCTCATATGCCCTATGCGCCACTGGCAAAAAATGGATCCTTTACTCTTGCAAAACAACATTAAACAATGCTGAAATAACAAATCAGATACGATCCTTTATAAGCAAACACTGAGTACCTTTCTCTGTACAAGAATATCTCCAGATCCAAGGGAGAACCCAGTGTTGTGCAGAAATGATGTAAACAGCCGGCCCAAGCAGGTCAACAGTCTGCCAGCAACATCTCCCCCGTACAGCTAAGCAAAAGACAAAGAAAAACAACACTTTAATTCAGCAGGTGGATTAGGGGAATTTATTTAAAGTGCACATCCTGTAATTTCTTTCGAGTCATAAAAAAGATAACATGTAAAGCTACTAGTATCAACTGACTGTGAACTTGATAATAAACTTAATTCTTCTAGCATGAGCAAACTGCATTTACTTGGTATTAAATGTAAAGATACCAGTATCAACAGACAGTCAAACAAACGTTAGTCTCCCCACAAAAATTAGGTCACATTCCATTGATAACTTTGTTGGACTGGTCTACCGTGCTGGTGGTTACAGGTGTGCCGCTCTGTTGTTTGCTATCTGCGTTGTCTTGCATTTGTGTTTTTATTCCGAGAAAGAAAATGCCTGTGACATAGGTTTCATCACTCTCTAATGGGGTTTTGTGTTAGACCCAGTTTGTGGAGTGTTTAAAAGCCCTGGCATGGTAAAATATACAACAGACGATATCAAAGGCATTGCAGAACACCCCCGTGACTTTGAGCCAAGGTCACATGGCTCAAGGCCAACCAATCAGAGGTGAGCTAGTGTGTATATGGGTGGTCCGTGGGGAGACCAACATTACTATTACCCAACAGACTACACACTTACAAACATATAAGGTGATAATTATTTTGTAAGTTTCTTCACAAAAATGCACAATGTAAAATCTTTCTGCCCCAAGCAACACACCATGTGTGACAGCAGATTATTCATCTGTACCAAATCAGAAAGAACCTGGAAGTGACATATAGTCAGCAGATATGACTTTCTGGGGCAGACATAAACAACAATGGCGAAAATAGTACCAACAGATAAAAAGTGTAGTAATGAGGATGTCTTCTGGTCTTTAAAAAAAAATACCATCCAGCTGCTTCTGATGATCGCACTGTGAGCTGCCATCTTGCTACAGCTAGTTCGAAGATGAATTTCAAGCTGTGTACATTTCTCTGCATAATGTTACTAATACAGCTCTTTAAATTGTGAAAAGTACCCTTTTTTTTAAAACCAATCTCTTGTGAATATAAAATCTAAAGGAACAATTAAATAGCACTAACAGCAGCAACAATCAATCTGATACTCTATTCTATTCCGTGCTATACTGACCTCATAACAGCAGTGAACCAAACTGTATGATGATGGCCCATAATGAGCCTTGTCCAGCACTCCCTGCAGCAACTCTCCCTGGCTAATGATCACTGTGCTTTCTCCCATCCCATCAGAATCAGAGATAACCATGTTCAACGGCAGAATGTTCTGGTAATTTGCCTGGTATCGTGTCCAGCTCTTGAAAGAAAAGTTTACTTTAGTTTTTCAGAGCGGAAAAAAAAACACATAAAACCAAGCAGACTATACTGATGTGTTTTGTGTGTGTTACAAACTGTTCTAAATACAAGAATTGACATCACAGCACTCGGGCATTTCCATGCATGCTCCGTACTCCTCCTCTGATGGTACTGGTCACAATCTGGTTATATAACCGTCTTGCCTTTCCTCTGAGTGCAGTGAGCCGGCCAGACCCTCTGGTTACACCCAGGAGCCTCATTCTCTCCAGGCCATAATGATCTTATTTCTCTACTGATTCCAACGCTTGTTCCCAAAGGGCCTTGACCACATCTGCCTTGTCATGTATCAATTCACCACCCAGTGGTGCAGATCCAGCCAATCTGTCTGCCTGTTCATTACCCACTACATCGGCAGTGCTTCTAAATATAAGATTCTACCATGAGACTGTAAAAGGTTGTTCTCAGCATAATAATTGGCTGCCATAATAATTAATATGTATATAACACATACATTTAGGAAGTTACTTGGCCATTTTTTTTTTAATTTAAGTGTTTTTCACACTGTCAGTGGAGAATTCAAGTTATTAAAGATGTTACAGTTCTCTTCCCTTTTTTCTCTCACTTCCTAACTTGCTCGCTCGCATGCAGATTAACTTACTCATTTCATTATCGTGTTGTGTGTCATTTATAAGTCACATAAGGCCGTCAGTAAATCTTACATTCCATTCAATCCAGTCATTTTTTGTTTATGGAATTTAGTCTGATACTCTGGTTTCTTTTATCAAGGTTTCTTTTGGACATCCTTACTTCCTCAATCCATTTGTTTCCAATTTCATAATAAGAAATGGGAAAAACTGTATGGTATATCATATACAAAACTAGCACCCATTTAAGGCTGGGTCAATCTGGAAGCTAAGGTAATGTTTTAAGAAAAGTCAGACTCTGCATCTGACTGCTTCACTATGGTGACTTCATTGGCTATGTGTGTCTGTGTGTATACATATATATATGTGTATATGTACGTGCGTGTGTGTCCCCACTATATTCTTATTTCCTTTCTTTCATAACCTTGCCAGCAATGTCAGAATAGTGAGTTCAGAGCTAGCACCTATCATATGTTCATTTAATAGAGACCAACTATTCCACACAAAACACTTTCCCCTTCTTTTCATTTACAAAGTTACTGGGAAAAGGGAAAGGTGGGGAATAAATTAATGCTGTTTTCTGGAGCCCTGGTATTCTTTTAAACAAAAACAAAAAATCCCTTCTGCATAGTAAAAGTCGGTAGTAATGTGTATACTGAGCTATCGAAGAAGAAGGTCGCAAGTATCAAATAAACTGTATGCTAAAAATATCACTGTTGAAGATGTTCCTATGATCAGTGTTTTATGTTTATATCAGCAATAATGATGCATGATTTGAAGACATCAATGGATGCCAAGCCTCATGTGACAAGGTTCTAAACAAATACCATCTACTTAGGTTGTACCTTCTCAGGTATCTTTGACTTGCTTCTCAAGGTGATGGCTGCTACCCCTTTGGGGATGAGATTCAACAGCACTGTGCTGATAATCTGAAAGAAAAACAATCCAACATTAAACACTTTACAGAAGATAGGGTGAAGCTAAATGAGTAGATAGATTGCCTGTGTGGGTTCCGGGGCCCCATTGTGGGGAAAACAAGAATAGATCCACTGCCTCCCCAACAAGCATGTCATAGGAGTCAACTAATTTGGGAGCTTCTTTCAAAGTTAGAGTGCATCTGCCCTAGCGGCAAGGAACAACCAACTGCACATGAACAAGCCAGTAAAATGGATGTTTACACAAAAATGAGGCCCTGGCACAAATGGACAGAAAAGAAGGATGTTCCACAGGAGCTTACAGCTGGTGAACAAAGAAGAGGAAGAAGAAGAATGGCTAGTGCTGTCACTGATGGTATCCCAGAGTAGATACTGCTATAGCAGGTGAAGTATCAAGTGACAGAACATCTACAATAAGCCACGAGATTATTATGTTGAAGTGATAAACACCCTTTCATCTTCGTTAGACTATTAAAGGGCAGCTGGCGTGTTGTGTTGCGGTTTACAGCTAGGCTGCAGTATCTGCACCCTTTGGTCCAATACATCCAACTCCTAATTAGCTGCCTTTTATAACATGCTTTTCAGAGGACAGTGGATCTATTCTTTCATTTTATTTAAAATGTGGACTCCTTTCTCATGATCTCTCCCTAAAAAATATGGTATTTATTTTATGAGGTTGATTTTACAACACCTATTTTGGGGAACTAAAGGACAGCGTTTGCGCCCATAACTCATCTGTGAATCACCATGGTGCTCAGAGGCTGAGCCAGAAGCTGACCCAACAAACGCAAGCTACAGATAAGTGGACATATTAGTCCAATCTCAAACCGAGACATTTTTTATATCCCATCCAGTTCCATGATTAGATTACTTTTACAAATTAAATGTTATACTTGTTAATGTTCTTCCAGACTTTTGAAGTTTATTTCAACAGTGTATGTCAGTGAAAAACAGCTACTATTATTTCACTATATACATAAATATACCATTTATATAACAGTAGGAATCAGATGTGGCAAACCACGAATCCTCTCCTTTAACCAGCAAAGGCTGGGAGACACATCACTTCTTTTAGGATGTTTCACTGTTTAAGATTTCCTCTGTATACTTTCTGTATGTGAGGTCTTGTACAGAATAGAACGATAATTATTTTCTGGTATCTTCTGTAGACTGCAAATTCAGCATTCACAACAACAAAATGAATTCCACGCTACAGAGTTGCAAATTAATTTGCTTTGATTTCTTGCTGGAAATGATTCCTTATGAGAGCCAAACAGGGACTGAGTTATTTATTTGCTAGCATATATATTGGTTTAACATTATGTATACAAAATCTGTGTAATTTGTAGGGGGAAAAATATATACCTGTTTGCCTGACCATAAAGGATATGGTTTCAAAATGGCTGGAGGTAACATTGAAATTTTATCTCTGGAGTCGCTCAAAGAGTTCCAAACCAGACTACAATAGTCTTGTCTGAAAAAATAACAGAAAGAAACAGGCAAAAGTAAACATTAGAAATACAGGATCCATAATACTGTTTTTATGTTTAAAGAAAAACCTTTCTGGTCAAAGTACAGAATGCAAAGAATGCAAATGAAGGTAAAGTTAAGACCCATATCACAGAGAATTCTGAGGTTATAAATGCTTAATTTTCTCCCATGCTAAACCCGCTGGCCACCCCCTGCTGTTCTGACCAATGTGATTATTATCTTGCATAAATCTGTCTTTCGATCCTGGCATTTTCACCCATTCCCTTCCTTGCCTGTTTTCTCAAGCTTGCATACTTGCCTGATTGTGTCTTTTATTTGAGGCAACACAGACTTTCCTCATCAGCCTGTGACCCTTGGCTGCATCCACTGCTTCATGACTCAGCATAACTATCAAAACAGAGTATCTATCTAAACGGGGTTAACCTCAAGCCAGGCAAGTCAGGAAAAAAAACTGCTGGGGACTAAAGTGATACTAATGACTTAGCAAGTAAGCATACAATGATGCTACATTGTTGGCACCGTCTCAAGACCAGTGTTATAATATGTAACAGAGAGGCATATGAATTACAGCCACTTAGGGCCAGAAATGATGCTCATCCTCTCCATAGCATAAATCCTGGGCAGTATTGTAGAAACCATGCTGTCTATGCAGCAGGATATTGTGCAATGGCTCCAATATAAACAATCAGTATTCTAAACTTATACTGAACTGTAAGTAAAGTTTTGGTACAGCAGTAGCATTACAATAGTAGTGGTAATAGTAGTGATAGTAATAGGCTTTAGTAGTAATATTGTAGTAGTCACAATAGTAGTAATAGTAGGGGTAGCAGAAGAAGATGTAGCACCAGTAGTAGTTCTAAGAGCAGCATTAGTAGTAGCAGCAGCAGCAGTATTAAAAATAATAGCAGTACTAGAAGCAGTAACAGCAGTAGTAGTTTGTGTATACTTCACATGAGGTTGCAGAAACAAACTCAGCATTCTCTAGATGTCTGGTAATTTTAAGCAATTTTACATTCACTACTGTGCCATTAATTTCTGAAGGTTGGTTTCCCTATCCCTCTGCAATCCAAAAGGATTGTGTTTCTCTCTGTGTGGCTCCTGTCATGTGACCTGCCTGAACAACACTAACATAGCTCTTGGGGTTATTTGAACCCGCAAGCCCTCTACTACACTCAGGTGGAGACACATCTGAGTGGGGGCTGACAATGACAATATCTGCTAAACTCACCTGGAGAAGAAACGTCCCCTGATGGACAGTGTAACACCAGCCACCACATGATCCTGTATCAGCCCAGCCAGAGGAGTTCCATCTTTGGGCACCAGGTAATTATAGTCTGTGCATGCTGTCAAATATGGACAATATCAACAACAAAATCCCTGTCTTATCAAGAAAAATATATTTTTGCCTGCACAATAAAATGCTTTAACAAAAACGATATTGGTGTGAAGACTGGGGCAAGTAAGTTGTTCAACTTGTTGTCCAGAGAAGATCAGATCTAGTTACTTCCAGTTGCTACACAGTCCCGTAAATGCAGATTATTTACTTTTCTGCAGTGATCTGCTCTTGAACAGCATTATTAAATGCCACTGGTTCTGTTTGTACCTGCACAGTGTTTAGTGGTCTGGATATGAATACTTACTTACTTAGTCCTCTTCTACCTTGGGGTGTAGAGGTATGCCAGAGAGATCGCCAGACGTCTCTATCAGCAGTTTTCTTTCTGGCTTTGTTCCATTCCAGTCCTCTGTCAGTTAGGGACTGTCGGATGTTGTCTTCCCAGCACACCCTGGGTCGTCCTCGAGGTCTGGTTCCCTGGTTCTTAGCCTCCCATGCCTGCCATAGTGGCAGATTTTCTCCCATTCTGCATACATGTCCAAACCATCAAAAATGTGATTGGTCCACTTGGGTTTGTAAGGATTGGGTATCAAGATCTTGACATACTGTCTGATTGCGGTCTTTGTCCCTTCTTGTCACTTGGACCACCTTTCTCAGATATCTGATTTCTGAGGCCTGAAGCTGGCTTCTGTGAACTGTTGTCATTGCCCATGACTCACACCCGTAGGTCAGGGCTGGTACATAGGTAGAGCAGTAAACAGCAATTTTCGTCCTCTTACCAATTTGTCTTTTGCTAAGAAATTCTCGGTTTATGGCCTGAAGAGTCTCCCAGCTGCTGCTTTTCATGTAGCCAGCTGAGTCTTATGATCTGGTGTTTCTTCTCCTCTCTTGAGATCACCATGATTTTAGTTCTGGAGATACTGATGATCATCCCTCTCTTCTCAAGCTCTTCCTTCCAGACAAGTAAGTTGGACTGAAAGTGTGCCTCTGATTTAGCTATCATGGCCACATTGTCTGCAAATGCTAGCTCTGTGATATGAATACATTAACTAAAAATAGCATTTATGGGGTTTTCCTGTTAGCAAAATGGGTTTTAAAGCAATGGTGATGTCAGATGTTACTGTAGGCCTCAGTTGGGGAATGTATTCTATAAAATGCTTCACTCTTTTCATGTTTAATGATTACTCCCTGTGTATATTGGTAAGGGAAAGGGTGTAGTGGTGGTGGATTGTAATGTCAATAAACATATTTTCATTTAATTTAATAATGACCAGCATTACAAAAATTGTAAAGGTGTTTTTTTTTTTTTCAGGAATCTCCATGGATTTATTACATGTTTTTAAGCATTCCCAGGGGGAAACGGTTAACAAATCATTAGCATTCTAATTTTATGACTGCTCATGTGCTTTTCCTTAACAAAAATCACAATACTGATTTTCAGCTAAATTTTACAGCCATGAAAGCTACTGATAACCTAATGTTGGTACCTTTCCTTTCCAAATACATTGTATAGATGCTTTGTGAAACAGATAAAGCACACAGCTGTGGGGTTTTTCTCGCCCACATTCAATGTGCTGGCAAGCCAATAGTCAATCTCATCCTCTACTTACAATGTGCTGGCAAGCCAATAGTCAATCTCATCCTCTAATTACAATGTGCTGGCAAGCCAATAGTCAATCTCATCCTCTAATTACAATGTGCTGGCAAGCCAATAGTCAATCTCATCCTCTACTTACAATGTGCTGGCAAGCCAATAGTCAATCTCATCCTCTACTTACAATGTGCTAGCAAGCCAATAGTCAATCTCATCCTCTACTTAAAATGTGCTGGCAAGCCAATAGTCAATCTCATCCTCTACTTAAAATGTGCTGGCAAACCAATAGTCAATCTCATCCTTTACTTACAATGTGCTGGCAAACCAATAGTCAATCTCATCCTCTACTTACAATGTGCTAGCAAGCCAATAGTCAATCTCATCCTTTACTTACAATGTGCTGGCAAACCAATAGTCAATCTCATCCTCTATTTACAATGTGCTGGCAAGCCAATAGTCAATCTCATCCTTTACTTACAATGTGCTAGCAAGCCGATAGTCAATCTCATCCTTTACTTTCAATGTGCTGGCAAGCCAATAGTCAATCTCATCCTCTACTTACAATGTGCTAGCAAGCCGATAGTCAATCTCATCCTCTACTTAAAATGTGCTGGCAAGCCAATAGTCAATCTCATCCTCTACTTACAATGTGCTGGCAAACCAATAGTCAATCTCATCCTCTACTTACAATGTGCTGGCAAGCCAATAGTCAATCTCATCCTTTACTTACAATGTGCTGGCAAACCAATAGTCAATCTCATCCTCTACTTACAATGTGCTGGCAAGCCAATGGTCAATCTCATCCTTTACTTACAATGTGCTGGCAAACCAATAGTCAATCTCATCCTCTACTTACAATGTGCTGGCAAGCCAATGGTCAATCTCATCCTCTACTTACAATGTGCTGGCAAACCAATAGTCAATCTCATCCTCTACTTACAATGTGCTGGCAAGCCAATAGTCAATCTCATCCTTTACTTACAATGTGCTGGCAAACCAATAGTCAATCTCATCCTCTACTTACAATGTGCTGGCAAGCCAATAGTCAATCTCATCCTTTACTTACAATGTGCTGGCAAACCAATAGTCAATCTCATCCTCTACTTACAATGTGCTGGCAAGCCAATGGTCATCCTCTTTAAGCTTCAACATTCTTATACCATTCCAATACATTCTTGGACAATCTCTGACTTATTTGGCAAACAGAACTTACCAAGAACTGCAGCAACTTTCCAATACATTCTTGGACAATCTTTGAGTTATTTGACAAACAGAACTTACCAAGAACTGCAGCAACTTTCCAATACATTCTTGGATAATCTCTGAGTTATTTGACAAACAGAACTTACCAAGAACTGCAGCAACTTTCCAATACATTCTTGGAGAATCTTTGAGTTATTTGACAAGCAGAACTTGCCAAGAACTGCAGCAACTTTCCAATAAATTCTTGGATAATCTCTGAGTTATTTGACAAGCAGAACTTGCCAAGAACTGCAGCAACTTTCCAATACATTCTTGGAGAATCTTTGAGTTATTTGACAAGCAGAACTTGCCAAGAACTGCAGCAACTTTCCAATAAATTCTTGGATAATCTCTGAGTTATTTGACAAACAGAACTTACCAAGAACTGCAGCAACTTTCCAATACATTCTTGGAGAATCTCTGAGTTATTTGACAAACAGAACTTTCCAAGAACTGCAGCAACTTTCCAATACATTCTTGGAGAATCTTTGAGTTATTGACAAGCAGAACTTACCAAGAACTGCAGCCTCGGCCCTGCTTAATTCACACTGAGGAAAGTGAGCGTTCATCTCATCACCGTCAAAGTCAGCATTGTAAGCCTTACAGTTGGAATAATTCATTCTCAGGGTCTTTATATCTGGCAACACTCGGGCCTGCAAAACATGTGTACTTATAAATTAACTTGCTGTTACAATAATTACTGGCACCCTTCCTGCACAGACAACAGCACTGCATATATAGCAGAGTGGTCTTTTTTGACTAATGCTATGTCAGTTCTACAAGCAGTTGTTAACCAAAAAGACACGCAGTTTGTAGACTTGACGCAACAGCAGATTCGCTATGCTCTTCAGTAGAACAATCTACTACAATGGATTCCAGGTTACTGTGGCTTGGAAGGCAATGAAATAGCAGACAGATTGGTCAGAAGCTGCAGTGATATGGTACAACCAAATAGCAACCCAACCAACCAAAAGATGAAAACATTATTACAATCTAGTATCCAAGATAGGTGGCTGGATGCACACCAGATTCTCTCCCCAAGACTCACTTAATCGCCTCTCTAGAGAGGGATAGTGTATTATATTTAGACTAAGGACAGGGCTAAAAAAAAAAAATGTCAATGGAAGTTAAAACTTTTTAGTGTAGAAAACATGGAGACATATCCCTGCAGTGTGGCACCTGAAAATGGTGAGTATGTACTTCAACACTGTTAACTGTATGCTGACAACAAAGATGCAATCTGGCCTGCTCCAACCACAATGAAGACTAAACTCTTTGGTACATGAGAGGATATGGACTCACGATAGCTTTCATAAAGGCTACTGGCCTCCTGATTAAAGTTTCCTGACCGAAGGATAGAAGAAGAAGAAAACTGGCACCCTGACGACTAATAGACTGCAATAAATAGGACATTTATACACACAATGGCAGATAACAGAATGACACGAGAGATTAATGGAAAGTAGACCCTGAGCCAGACCAAGAAGACGGTGGACAGATAATATACAAGCAGACCTACAGACACCTTGAGTCATAAAAATAAAAGAGAAGGCCAGTAAGGGAGGTGAATATAGGTGAGTGATATTTACCACAATGAACATAAGGGCTTAGAATGCTGAGTTTCCTGTGTAGGTTCTTGGGCCCTATTGTGAGAAAAACAAGAACTGATCCACTGTCTCCCCAACAGGCCTGCTGTTGTAGGTGTCAACTAATTGGGGACTTCCTTTGAAGTCGTAGTGCATCTGCCCGAGCGGCAAGGAACAACCACCTGCACACAAATAAGCCAGTAAAATGGATGTATACGCAAAATTCAGGCCCTGGCACAAAATCAAGTCAAGATGGATGAACAACCAGGACTTTCTGCCAAAGCCTAACATCTAGCTTCTCATACATCAATTCACCACCAAAAGTTGAATTAGGAATCGAAATCATAGCACTTGGGACACTCCCATAGGTGCTCGGTCCCCATCTTCAGCAGTAAACAAAGAGTTCCAATTAGGATGGTACCAGTAATTCACCACCAAATGGTGCAGAACCAGCCAGTCTATCTGCCTGCTCATTTCCCAACACACCAGCACAACCTTGAGAAAATATTCAAAACACTAACTAGGACCTCTGAAGAGATGCTTGCCACTCTGCACAGAGCATGTCTGTCTTAAACTTATTCAACATGCTCTGTGAGTCAGTTAAAATTATGACATGTGTGTATAGCTGATTCTCGAGCCAGCGGAAGGCAGGCAGTGACTGCCTCCACCTCCATTCTCAAACTGATTGATTGGCACCTTTCCGTCTTTCCAGACAATAGTGTTATATTGTGCCATGAGGAGGCATGGACTCACAGCCCATGGGGATGGTGAGTGTGACTAGCAAGATCCGCCGGTGTCCTCTCCATAGCTCAAAGCCTGGGCATTATTGTAGAGAACATATGTTGCCCATGCATCATGATCCCCCACTCGACCTGCTTTGTTTACTCCAAAGGAAAGGTAACAGCAGTACGTTTGGAACAAAGGAGGCTGCAGAAGCTCAAACTAGACGTGATATCATTAGCCAGGCTTTGCTGCACTAAGTGACGTCCATTTTTTTGCTATGAACTTCCATGCACTTCGTCTGCTTCTCAACACAAAGCCATCTGTACTGGCAATCACATACCCTGGGTGGGAATTGCCATGAATCATTTGTTGAACTTCTGATTCTGCAGCACCAGCTGGCCAGTCCCTGCACTCACAACCTAAAGTGATTAGAACCCTACACAAATCTGATTTGGAACTTTGACCCACTCCTTTCCTTGCCAAAATTTATCAAGTCTGCATACTTCGTTTTTCAGCTTGCGCCTTCCAAGACCTTCCTCTTTTTAGTCTGTGACTCTTAGTTCTACCAAGGGCTTCATGCAGGACTTAATTCTGTATGCGTTCAAGTTTCATCAGCTACCTCACTGATATGGTAAGCATTCCAAGTCCATAATCAATTATCAACAGGATCACATGCTGGAATATTGTGAACAGCATTCTTTATTCCATGTCCATTGCTGTAATAATTCTGAGTGTCCTTTGTGGCCTGACAAACAGATGACAGTTTTAGATGGATACAAAACACATACGCAAAACTGCAGTTTGAAACATGGCAGTAACAACACATTGCTCTACCTTGTGAGCCTGCATACTGGGTCTGTGCAGTGTTGGCTGTCGATTGAGCAGCAAGTAGTCACCATTGATTAGATGCCGACACACCTGTGGAATATGAATAAATTTTGAGGGTCACCAATGAACAGATGCCGACACACCTGTGGAATGCAAATATGTTTCAAGGGTCGCCAATGAACAGATGCAGACACACCTGTGGAATACAAATATGTTTCAAGGGTCACCAATGAACAGACGCCGACACACCTGTGGAATGCAAATATGTTTCAAGGGTCACCAATGAACAGATGCCGAAACACCTGTGGAATGCAAATATGCTTCAAGGGTCGCCAATGAACAGATGCCGACTTTCAAGGGTCACCAATGAACAGATGCCGAAACACCTGTGGAATGCAAATATCAAGAAAAATTTTTTGCTTCTACCAGACTGTGGCCGTTGCTTTTTTGCTCCATTTGTAGACTGGAAGTATATAGTTTTGTTGCCCAGCCTCTGAGTTAAGTGCATGGCGTGACACTGTGAGCTGCGGATTTTATTTGGAATGTTTTTTGACTGACCAACGTAATGGTGTGATTTGTAGATTCAGAAAATGGTGCAATGCCGGTTGTCACAATATTGGTGGGGCCATTATTTGATTAAAATTGATCGCGTGTGCAACTGCTGATCTTTTAATGACTTCTGCTACCATCAATGATGAACTGCATTTTTAACGTCGAACTGTTTGTGTAGCACTTCGGATGGCTACCATATGCTTTTAATGCGAGTGTATGCTAGATTCGCTGAGAGAGCAGTTTGTCCGTCTTTCCACAAGGGGCTGTGATAAACATTCTGTGTGTTTTTCGTTGGCACAGGAGCAGAGCAAAGATGGGGTGACCTGTTTGCTATGAAGCTAAAATTAAAATTACCAGATTACCAGAAATATCAAGAAAGAAAATGTGTTGCCATGTTTCATCAAACCTGTTCCCTAGGTGGGTTCCGGGGCCCTATTTATGGGGTGTGTTGGGGGAGGGGGAGGTGTGAACTGCCTCACTAACAAGCAACAAATTTGGGGTTTGCTGACACTGGATGTGTTGGGCTGAGAGGCGCAGAAATCACAGCTGTGCTGTTAACCACAACACAACATGTCAACCATGCTTTTAAGGGTGAACACATAGGAAGAGGAAGACAAACTGCATGTTAAACAAATCAATGTCCTAAAGGTTTCTATGATCAATATTTTATGTTTATATCACTAATAACCGCACACCATTTAAAAGCATTGACATTTGCCAAGGGTGACTGCAAAAGAAAAAAGTAGAATCTAGCCTGTGCATATCTAATTTCGACAAGAATATTTTCAGGTTTGCTTTCCCACTTCTTTAAACAAGAAAAATTAATTTTTGTTTAAATTGTTAATACATAAATTTTTTTCAAACTAATCTTCACATTTTCCATGGTGCATTAACATATGATGCTAGACTCGTATAGCCTGTGCATATCTAATTTCGACAAGAATATTTTCAGGTTTGCTTTCCCACTTCTTTAAACAAGAAAAAATAATTTTTGTTTAAATTGTTAATACATAAATTTTTTTCAAACCAATCTTCACATTTTCCATGGTGCATTAACATATGATGCTAGACTCGTATTATTAAAGACCCCGGCAACCTAAACTTTCTATGACATATTTTGGCACCTATTTCAGGCCGGGTCTACTCTGGGAATTTTTCATCAAAATCTGACTGATGTGGATTTTAAATGAAGGGAGCATCCAGCAGTTCCCTTCCATGGTCTTTGAGTGTCCTCCAGCTACCTATCTCTCCTTAGTGGTTCTTATCTACTGACACATCCCATGTGAGAGACCCTAGTAGTAGTTAAGCTACCACTGGCATAGCTCTTGGGGTCAATGAAACACAAACACTCTACCACCACATGGTAGCTTCACTTCAGAGGGGAATAATTTCGTGGACCATCAAGAACTGCAGTTATTATTACTATTATCATTAATCAGAAGAGAAAGACTACATAACTATACCAGCAGAGGTTGCAACAGAATAATAAATAACTGATTATTGACACGAAACTGTGTGCTCCACAGCAACAGTAGGCAACAATGTATCCACTGCTGACCTTGGGAATATTACATGGTGAGGTATCAATATCTTCCATAGAGCGAAACTTGTAGCACTGTCCGAAAACCATCAGGTATTTTTTTATACACGAGGTGCTGCGGAAATCGGACCCTACTACTTGAGAATCATTGTACTGTTGAAAGCATTCACTAACCTCTAAGCCATGGTGTGGCAAATAACCAATCATCATCAATTTTCACAATTCAGTCATATTTTTCCTTGGTTGTTTTAATAGCGGCAAATAACTAGTGCACTCATATCACAGGGTGTATGTCATATACGTTTCCAATTTTAACCTGCTTGGATATTTCTTGGTGTCAGTGTTTAGGCTAGACGGGCCATAGAGTTAAATATATTGGGGTTAAAAATCCTTAACTCTAAGGTGACTCACATCATTGTGGGGTTTGTATAAAGGTAATGGTAGTCTCAAGTATATATAAGAGCATAAAGTGTTAAACTTTCACATTGTAGGCCACGTGTATGAGATGGAGGTGACAGTTCCCTTACTCTTAATCCTTCATTCCCATACAGTTATAAAAATTGGTACATTGCCCATTGTGCGAACATCAAATAGTTTGCTCATCTCGTTAGAATGCAGCTAGAACAGCTACAAACACAGGCGCTACACATGAGAAGATCTGACGTTAAAGCAGGATATCGCCCTAGGAGAAGATGGATTGATGACATTAAAGAGTTTCTACATCGACATGGAAATATAATAGCCACTGCTACCTATCAAACAATGGATCACAAACTGTTCCTCCTCCTGATCCCTAATGGCAAAAACAGAAACTGGCGACGATGACCCATCAGGTGCTGATTGTTGCATACAAATATGGGACTAGAATATTCCTCAAAGCATGGAAAAGGATTCTTTACTTGCTTAATTTACAGAATTATACAAAAATAATTCAATCAATCAGGTGCCATCTCTACAATAAAGGATGGCTGCAATGAATCTCCAACACTGTCATTCACGCCAGATGTAAACTCTCAGAGACTGCTGTTCATCCAACTATTGATGTTTTTTTCTCAGTAGCATCACAGTCTGCCTATTGTTTGTTTGCTTGCCCTCACTTTTTCTCCAGTATGAGTTTTATAACAGTATTGTCTTTTAATATAGCTAAAATATTTCAAGTACCTTTTCTTCTGTATATCTGCATCTCTAGAGACTCAAAACGATTTTCTAATCATCTGTTCTTATCATTTACCAGCAGCTGTCTGGGTACTGAGTGCAGACAGGTCCATACAAGTATGAGGCTATTGCCATATACCCAATATGCTTCGACACAAGGGAACAAAATTTGTTTTTAACTTTTTAAGTCTCAAACAAAGCATTTTACTGGCTTATATGTGTGCAGCTGGATGTTCCTTGCCGCTTGGGCAGATGCACTCTTTGAAGGAAGTTCCCAATTAGTCCACTCTTACATGCATTTTTGGGTCTTCCCTTTCCCACATGAGGCCCCAGAACCCCCATGGTTATATATGTAACAACAACAAAATACCCACCACTTTTGTTCCTGTAACGTTATTATCATTCACCAGCAACTGTCGTGCTATCGCTTCCCGCTGACTAACATCACTTGAGTTCAAGTAAACCACAGTCCCGTCTGGATTGATAACACTGGAAGCACTGGGGATTAAAAAATATACCTTAAACATTAATTCTCAGCAATACATCCTTGTCATTGTGTAACACCATTTTTTTTAAGATAAATAAACAAACCTTTTTAGAATCTTTAAAAAAAAAAAAAAAAATTTTTTTTAACAGAAGAAGATCGTTATAATTGTCTAAAACTCTACCCTAAGAAACTAGAGGAAGAAGTTAAGGAAATTTGGATTCTTGGACAGTTTGTATATGGTTGAAACCCATTACTACTAAGCAGACAGGCAAAGCATGATGGCCAATGCCGCTATGAAATCACTAATATAATTAATATTATATCTTTTTAGTATTTATTTTTTTTTTTTTTTTTGAGGAAAATAATTTGTTTAAGTTAGGAAAAAATTTTACTAAACACAAGTGGAACAGAAAATTAACTGCTTTTCTTCCTTTTGACCACTATAAACGTGGTTTTTGTTTGTTGACTTAGCAACACGTGGAGCAAAAGTGACGTCATAATGAAATGACTGTTATATGTAAATGATGACATCAGTTTAGAGGGAGGTGGTGGGGTGGAGGGATATAATCATACCTATCATGTCTACACATTATGCAGCTGCAGAAGTTATAAAGCTGCTATATAAGTGTGACGGCCTAAACTTAAACTTATAAATGCTGGAAAAATTGCTTTTTTGTGGCAAAAAGCATTAAACATAACTCCTCAATACATCTGTGTTAGTGTGTAATCTATTTTCAGATAGATAAAGAAGCCTCAAAAACTTCATTCTCTACAACACATCTGTGTAATTGTGCAGCACAGCTTTTCTTTTATTACACTGATTGTTTTGCCAAATAGAAAACATTTGTAAGAGGAGATACTTTAGGAAAGTGGAAAATCAATATATGTGAGATGAGAAACCGCTGGAACCAATCTAACTATCTGATACAGTGCAAGAAATTATGCAAATTAGACATATTATGGAAGTAGAACCTTGAGTCAAATACAGTGAAAAACAAGAGATAGTTTTGATATCTTGTAAGAATGCAGCAGTCCCATTTCTATTACAGGTACAACATTTAAGAGCTGACACAAGAGCAAGAGGATGCTCAGGAAGAAGAAGCATTAAAAAAATCCTCCAAAATGATCTGCAGAAACCATTCAAAAAGGACAAAAGCCTTAGTGGGAGTTGCTGAAAAAGATTAAAGGCAAAGAAGACAGACACATACACAGCTTACCCTGGGTACTTATTAGGACCATTAATGACCATCTCCCGAAGTACATGAATGTTCCATGGAGTCACTCCCTGAGGATAAGTCAATTTTGATGCAAAAACCATCGGGATTCCAATTTCATTTGTGGCAATATAGGGATCAGGGGAGATAACTGAACGGGCTGCAAAATTCACACGCTTTCCCATCATGTGCATCCTTAAAAGACCTTCTTTCTTCTCCAGCATCTGAAAAAAAAGGACAATTGTATAGTCATATGAAAAACATGTGTTTTATTTCATTATGATTACATGACATTCTGATAAGGAATAGGTAGGTAATCATAACTTAGGTAATCTTACATGATCTCCAGTAAACTTGAACATCCCTGTGTTCTTGTCCTCTTATTTTCATGTGGTAAAGTCATCCAGGTGTTCATCTATGTCTTCTGCTTGTTCTTTTTTCAATTAAGTTTGTCAGTTGTCAACAAATTAATACTGACTGTATGCACAGATAATTTCTCTGCAAATGTATACTTACTGTCAACATCTAATTTCTCTACAAATGTATACTATCTTGTCAACATCTGAGTGACGTTTAATCCAATCAGGACTGTGAGCAATAAACACACCATGACACAGAGTGCCACCAATCAGATGAGGATCACCCGGGCACAATTCCCAGAAATCACATTCGATCGTTAGTTTATATAAGGGTCCTTGACAACAGTCGAGGTGGGGCTTTAAAATAACAAAAAACATGTGTCCCATATTTGGGCGGAGTTAATTCACATCTTATTTCTCTGCAGATTTAGAGTTTGTGTCAACATTTAATTTCTCTACAGATTTATACTGTCTGTCAACACCTAATTTCTCTACACATTTATACTGTCTGTCAATATCTAATTTCTCTAATCAATTTATACTGTCTGTCAATATCTAATTTCTCTAATCAATTTATACTGTCTGTCGATATCTAATTTTTCTAATCAATTTATAATTTGCATCTGTCTCTCACAAGCTGCCTTATTTGTTTTTCAATCAGTCTATTATATTTGTAGTTTTCTCCACACATAAAAACCATGTTTCTGCTGCTATTAATCGGTAAATATAGTAAATAGTAAAGAACCCTTTCCGTGCCTTTAGACGTATAGGGCATATAGGGCTAGACCTATATTTTTTTATAGACCAATCGGCACAAGATAGGTGATGTGGCCGGCTGCCTTTACTTTCCCTGGACTACACCCGATACCTACTCAAGGCTGGGTCGACCTGGGAGCCAAGGTATTTTTTGAAAAAAGACAGGTTTCGCCAGGGAGTGAGCCAAGACCTTCCGATCTAGCTGCTCGGCCGTGGCAACTCCCATTAATCAGTTAGGTTTTACGCAATCTCCCCAAAGTAGGTCACTTTTCATTCACAAGTTTGTTGGCTGGCCGGCTTTCCTGAAAGTTACAGGTGTGTGCTACTCTATTGTTTGCTTTCTGTGTTGTCTTGCATTTAAATTTACATTCCGAAAAAGAGAATGCCTGTGACAAAGGTTGCAGCACTCTAGGGAGGTTGAGTTAGAGCCAGTTGCTCCATGTTTTTGGAGCGTTAAAAGCACTGGCGTACTGAAATATACAACACGCTATTTCAACGGCATCGCAGAACACACCAGCAAACTTATGCCAAGATGACAGGTTCAGGAACTACCAATCAGAAGTGACCTAGTGTGTATGGGTAGGGCGTGGTGAGATTAACGTTACTTCTACCTGTTAATCTATTTAATGTTTTTCGGCTTGTCTGCAACAAGCCTTCAACAAAGCAGACTTTATAAAAATACTTTAAACTTTTTCTTACTGTCTTTGGACTTCAAATTACAGACACAGAATCCTTTGAAAATACTCAATATATGCAGCTTTTTTACTTCATTAATCATTGAGTTAGAATGTAAATAAATCTTCCTACAGATTTCCATAAGCCTTTGCCATTTTGAAGAATCTTATAGATTCTAAATAATTTTACCAACATAACCCAGATACAGAAACCTGACAGCGCTCATACATGAAGATAGATGCTGCATCACACCTCACACTGAGTTTTAAAAGTCTTTTTGTATCTTTATATCTATGTCTTTTTATGTGCCTCTATATCTGTCTTTCTATATATGTCTCGTTGCCTCTGTTTATTTAATTAAGTTTTTGTGAGATTCCATTTCCTGCAATGTAATTTTTGCCACATACCTGTCGGATGCCGGGAAACTTGTCTTCTGACAAGTTATCTAAATCGCTGTCCAACACAATATTGACCTTGGCCTGCAGACGTAGCCATGATGCCATGATCTTGTGCATATGTGCTGTAAGGCTTTCATTTGTATCTGGAACTGTCAGGCCCTGAAAGATTTTACATTCACAAATGTTTAAAAGAAATTTACAGTTTTAAAAAAAAAACAGCAAACTATAGATTGTTCTTCTAGTGTGCTATTAACCTAATATAGTTAAACAAGTCACAAGCCAGGTTTTTTCCAAGTGCCAGGATATTTTTTAAATTTTCTATTTCGGGCAAAATAAATGTAAAAATGTGAGTTCTAGGTTCAAATTTATGATAGGTCTGCTTTTTGTTTACTATGTGTGTGGCAAAATAAAGCTACTGCTGCTTTTTCTAAATTCTCCTCACGCTCTGAAGGTTGCGGTTTGTTTTAAAGGCGTGTTGGCAAGTTCAAGAGCACTGTCCCCCCCCCCTCCAATCGATCAGAAACAATGACGTGCGTGATGCTCTCGACAGAACACCAGGTGTTCTGCTAAGAAAGACTAGGATACTGGATAACTCAGGACAATGAAGTGAATTCTCTCCACTTGAAGTTTAGCAGCTGCTGGTGTTTCTTAAAACTGCTTAAATGTCTAATCTGACATCATTTTGTTTTATGTAAGGTTCAATGACAGGGGTCATGTGGTCATTGTTTTTTTTAGGTTGTGGGGGATGTATTCAATGCTTCATCCTTGTTCATGTTCACTGACTATACCTTGCATATATCTTTGTATATTTCAACAACAAAAATATTTACATGTTTAATACATTTGTAACAAATTGTTCAGTGATCTGTGTAAAACTGTTCTGCTTTTTTACTGATTTTTTTTAAAAATAATTTCAACAGGAGTGATGACCTATTTTTTTTTAGTGTTACCGAGGCGATAGGGTTAAGTACTGAGCAACTCACCAGCTAGCTTCAATCACTGATAGACTTTTCTCAACTCCTTGTGACCCATCAAGTTGTTACACTCATTATCTATACCCCATTTCTTACTTTTAACCCATCCTGCCACATAATAACTCCTCAGACCCAAATGTTTATGCTAATTAGTTAAATTAATTATTTCTTAGAAGAGATCCCACTAAAATGTGCCATAATTGGTACCGAAAGAGTTAGAATCGTCATCCTCTTGAGTGATGCAATTTTTAGTTATTTTAAAGCCCCACCCTGGCTTTTGCCGGGGGCCCTAAATATAGCTGGGCCTTAAAAATGGCCTAACGGCTAAACAGGGTTTCTGGGACATCTCTACAGGTGATCCTCATTCGCATGGTGGTACTTTGTGTCACCGGGTGTTTATCGCTTGTGTGATATCCTGGTGGGGTACGACATAATTACCAACCTAACAAAAGAGTTTGTGTGCTATACAGAATCTGTGTCAGTATAAGCACGTGAGACATGGAGAATAAGCAGACAAGCTGAAAAACACATACACATTGTGGATACATGTGTACTGTATGCGACTTTTGACTAAGATGATGGAAAGATAGAAAAACAAAAGAGTCAGTCCTCTTTGAGACAGGTAAAACAATCAATTAAATCAATTCAAAAAATTATACCTAGACAGTCAAGTTGCCTTTTTGGACATGTTATGAGAAGGAACAGGTTCCAGAACTTTGTGATGCCTGGCAGACTTGATGGAAAACAGCAGGGGACAGCTTTGAGATAGAATTGCCTTGATGACTTGGCCATGAGGATAAGAGCACTGACTTGATCAGAAAATACAAACAGAAATCTGTAAACACCTAAGAATCAAGACCTACCTTGACTGTACCCTTCTGAGGCTCTTCCACTTTCTTGATTAATTCCTGCAGAATCAAGCTTTCCCTCAAAACAGCAGAGAGGTTAGCAGTCTGTGAATGCTCAAACTTGCGCCCTTTCATCATACTCAGCTTGGAAACAAGAATGCAAAACGTCAAACACATGTTAAACTGTATGTATGGATACTAGGGCTGTACCGAATAGTGATTTTCACTATTCGGCCGAATACGAATAGCTGGACCAACTATTCGGCCGAATACGAATAGTGAATCATCATCATCATGTGCTTTGCCGGCTGGCATGGGCGATTATGCCTCGCCACAATCTGCGATCTCCTGCAGCACGTTTTAGTTCGTGTGCTGACACACCTCCATGAAAAACCTTCGTTCTATGTTGTCAGCATTAGGGCAGCTTTTTTTTTTTCTCACTGAAAATATTTCCAGCTGTATATATACAGAGAGTCAAGATAAAAACCCGCAAGGCAAAACATCAAAAACAAAAATAACGCCGACGAAGAAAACAATGCCGTCCTCACAAGTCGCCCAGTGCCAACGCCAGAAGATCAAACAACAAAGACAACGAAGAAACCGTACGTCGATCAAAACATTCAGCCGCTGCCGTTTCCACGAGACGACGAAAGAACAGTTACGACACCCATAAATGATGACAAACTCCCGTTACTTCAAACAATCAACGAAGAGGACTCTCCACTCAAAGAAATCAAGCCGACAACACTAGAACACTTGCTTTTCTGCCCCCTCTTACATTTTTAAGTGTTGCATTTTGTTTCTACAGCAACACACCTAAAAACACTATACTCGCAACACATACAAGATGGAAATAAAGGGGCACTTGGTACATTCGTAGGTGGTGCACAAAGATAACGCTTGACAGTATAAACCAAGGTGGGAAATCTTGAAGTGTTTTTTTCCACCAGTCCAGAAACGGTTGTAAGGTAACCACTATTCGTATTTGGCCCGACCGCAACTATTCGGCCGAATACCAAATAGTTATTAGGTCCACTATTCGGCCCCGAAGCGAATATTCGGTACAGCCCTAATGGATTCTATATCGTACTGTATACTTAATATGTCCTATCATCAGACAAGACAGTAATTTAAACTGTATGTATGGATACTGTATCGTACTGTGTACTTAATATGTCCTTTCATCAGACAAGACAGTAATTTAAACTATATGTATAGATACTGTATATTTAATATGTACTTTCATCCGACAAGACAGTAATTTAAACCGTATGTACAGATACTGTCTAGTATTGTGCTGCTTATATGTCATTTTAGTATATAGATCTATCTACTTTTACAACTTTATAGTTACTTATATTCAACCACATAGTTAGATGAATTTCTAATCTAGTCAATCACCCACTTTCAGAACTGTCTTGTTTACATGCTAGTACATGCTAGTAAATCATATATTTTCATGTTACATTTCAATCTGCACTAGTAAATCATATACTTAATTGTTAGATTCAAATCTATACTATCAATCACATTCTTTCTTGTTACATTCAAATCTATACTAGTCACTTCCATACTTTCTTGTTACATTTAAATCTATACTAGTCAATCACATTCTTTCTTGTTACATTAAAATCTATACTAGTCAATCACATTCTTTCTTGTTACATTCAAATCTGCACAAGTCAATCACATACTTTCTTGTTACATTAAAATCTATACTAGTCAACCACCCACTTTTACAACTTTCTTTTTACTTACAGGTCTAAACCTTGTGGGTGGAACTGGAACAGTATCCAGGAAGAAAATATCGACAGGAAATTCACACTCTTTAACCGATGCCAAGAATGGATACAGCTTCTGGAGAAAATCTTTGTCCTCCTGCCAAACCTTAAATATCACGGAAATAACAAGAAATGTAAACATAAAACAGATACTGCCTTTACATGAGATATTTCAAATTTGTGGGGGGGGGGGGGGGGGGGGGATAAATAGAAGCTAAACTTAGCACATATCATTATGCTGTGTCATTTATATGCCACAAGGGGCTTGCAGTCTATTCTTCCACCTTATTCTATCCTTGCAATCCTTCTGATACCATGGGTGGGATCTAGTCCATCATCCTGGGCCTTTCTCATTGTTTTCCTTAGGGTTTATCTTAAACACCCCTCATTTCAAGGTCCATTTTGTGATAAAGTTAGCACAATGGTACAACAATAGTCCACAAACTTTGAGGAATTTACAATACTGTGATTTAAACGTGCAATATCATTAGTGTGATCATGCAAATACATAATAAAACATGCTTATCAGCATAAATGATTTGAGAACAGGGAAAGCGATCTGAGAGCCACCCCACAACCCAGACTGTCGACTGCACAACCCGAAGTGACCTGATCAGATCCTGCGAGTACCAGTGACACCTGTCAGAACAGGCTATCCTTCCCTCTCACTCTCCCGACCTCACTTTATGTCCTGTGAAGCATTCCAGCAATTTAAACCTACGGTAATGCCACTGTCTCTGTCCCACTGGCGAATAACAGCGTAAATGCCAAAGAGGTAACAAAAATCTTAAATTAGTATATTTTAGGAGGAAGAAGACAACGGAACCCACCAAAGGCCACCCGACGCTCTGAAGCAGATAGCTGAGGGCAGTGCACCAAAGGGGACCAGCACTCGGGAATGTCTCTCTAACACCATCCTACCCCCACACCACATGTATTTAAACAATGCCTCTCAGTCTTATTTTAGACTCTTCCCTAATGACAAATACCAAGGTAAATGCCTAAGAGCTAACAAAATCTTATGTAATTTGCATATTTTCAGGAAGAAGACAATGGAAACCACCAAAGGTCACCCGACACTCTGAAGCAGACAGCTGAAGACATTGCACCAAAGGGGACCAGCACTCAGGGATTCCAGTCTCTCTTACGCCACCCTACCCCCAAACCACATGTATGCTAACAATAGGCCTTTCAGTCTTATTTCAGACCACAGCACCTCAACCCAACAGAAGTACTAGCGTCGGGAACCCATCTCTCTCAAGCTATCTGTCGCTCTCATTCTTCCGACCTAACTATCAAATCTACTGGCACATTCGAGCAATAAGTTCTCTCTTTTGCAGACTATCTTAACTCCACTACTTCTCCACACTCTGTGGACACACACATACACACACAAAAACGAGCTGATGACAACAACAGATTGTGACGGCCCTGGTTGTCCTGAAAAAGAACATTGTTGGAGATGCTGTGACCTGGTGTTTGTTTAGCATTTTTCTGTAGCTTTACAGAACGGCAACAAGCAGGCAATAGGGCACCAGCACAGCGACCAGCACGAGATCAACAATCAGCTAAACAACAGATACCGATACTAAGAGAACTGGACCAGACCAGACCTAAAACCCCAGGTACTACACCGGACTTAGGAAGACAAAGAACAGGAATATCTGGTGTGACTTTCCACCACAAATAATAAGAAACCAAAAAAGATAGCCAAGGAATCTTCCTTCATATAGCAGGCCTGCGGGCGGCTGAAAAAGGATCAAATTTGAAATTTTATTTGGACAACTGGAATTTGAATTGGAATTGGTTTGCTGAAATCAAATGTGTTGGCCTGAAGGCTGCAGATATCATAGCCTGGTTGTAAACCACAACACAACATGCTAGCCACCCCTTGTGGTAAACACAGGAGAAGAAAACAAAAGATGGACTAAATACATTTTTAAAATTGACATTTAGATGCATTTAGAGATAAATAAATGCTTATAAACACTGTGAAAGACCACCAATATTGAAAGTAGACAGAAAATATTATGTAGAGCATGGTGAAAAGTAAATTAGACACTTCACTATTGAAGATAAAAAGCTACAGGTGAATGATGTATAGGAGTAAGTAAGTGAAGGACTCTTTTCACACCAGAGGCATATGATGCTAGACATATTTGTAAGGACCAAACAGCACTCATGATGAGGTCAACATTACTGTATAGAAGTCATTGTTAAAAATACAGAATGACATCTCCAACACCTAATGGCCGCTTGACAGTTATTTATCTAGAAACATAACAGCACACACTGTGGCTAAGTCTGGACAAATAGTTTAACAAGTCATGTGACTAAAATATTGATAACGATTAGTCTGAGAAGAATAAGAAGCAAAATAAAATCCACAAATTAGAGGCGGGCTGCTGGAATTTGTAGAAAAAATGGCATAAACAATGCCATACACATCTCGAGACATGAACAGAAAGAAAGATTAAATACAGAGAGATCTGTTTTGGTGCTTTACCGATATACTAAAGCATTTGATACGGTAAATCATAAAGGGATAATTAAGTATTGAAAATGTGATCAACGAGTTATGACAAATTGAAACATTTACAAACAACAACAAAATAGCCATAAGAACTGACAACTAAGTGGCAACACTTAGCGGTATGCTATTACTCAATTTTTACAGTGAAAAAATACCAAGACCCATACTAGACATAAAAAAGGTAGGAGCATTAGTAAAGAGAACAAGAATGCCCAGTACCAACTACCACAGAGAGCCACGCTGAAGAAATACAATGAACAGAGGAAGAAAAAAACCTAGCCTAAAAATAGAACAGTGTTAAAAACAGTATTTAAAAAATGAAGACAACTTATGCAACACATTAGAAACAGCGGTCATCCCCCCCCCCCCCCCCCCCCCCCCGTTTTCCCCCCCCCCCCCCCCCCCCCCACTTTTTCCCCCCAAAGAGGACTGGAGAAAGAAGAAAAAAGAGCTGAAGAATATATGTAATCACAATTTACTTTTCTCAGATGATCTCTAGCAATGTTCGGAGACATGATACATCTCTTGTGCTTGGACTTCAAGAAATGTGCTAGCTCTGTTTGCACCTCTCCGTCGATTTCTTCATCATCTTGGGCAGCTTCCTTGGCTTCATCAGCTACCTTTTCTTCCATGTCAACCTCTTCTTCTGGTGCAGCATCCATATCCTTTATGTCCATCTCAGTGTGTTTGACTTGGCTGTTTAAAAAAGGGATGCATAAATACACGATCGTAAGCTGCATATAATTATAAATACATGAACTAGAGAAATTTCTAACTTTTAAAGTGTTATTTTAATTATAAAATGCAAGAGTTACTAAAATTCGCCCAGACAGGTAATGAAATGGCAAAGAAGATGAATACAGGGAGAACAAAGGAACTGCTGCATGAGACGATAAAAGAAATTATGGCCTGGTGTGAGTTAGCTGAGAGGCTATGCTAGACAGAAGGAATAAAATATTTGCAGTCAAAACTGCATCTGAAGATTTAAAGATTATTTTAGTAGAAAATAGGATATCATTATATTTTTTGTAGCATATGACTTCAGCAAATCAGAAATTCACCATGCATCAAATTAATTTATCTTACATTAATCTCTTCCTGGGCACTCGTTCCTCTATCAGAACTCCGACTATAGTTCGATTGTATTCAGCCTTCAAAGTTCTGTTCCTGGTCTGACAATGGCGACAAGTTGGCTTGGATGAAGAGAACAGACTCAAGATGCTGCGCATGGTGTTCTGGGTTTCTGTTAGAACATTTTTTGATAACACCTTCTCATCCCTTTTTGCACCTGTGTATATGAAAACAGTCCAAGTTAGACACTGATTTCAATTATTTAATGAAATGAAGTTTTACAGAGGTTTCCAAAAGCTGCAACATAAAACTCAAAATGTTTAGATGTCATTTATGATTCACAATATGAGTTTCGAAACCCACTGCAGCCTGCGTGGATTTTTGTCGTGGTATGGGACATCGCAGGTCGACCCAGCCTAAATTGGGTACCAGGATGAGCTGTCCTGGGAAAGTAAAGACAGCCGGCGTAATGCTGACCACATTACCCACAGAGTGCTGATGGTCTATAAAAATATGGGACGCTCTGCCCATATGCCCGATGCGCCGAAAGGCGTGAAAAGGGAACTTTACTTTTTTTTTTAACAATATGAGTTTGAATATCTAATAACCCCCCCCCTCCCCCCCCTCACAATGTCAGTTGTGGGAAGGTTTGTACAGGTCATGCACAGGTCAGAAGGCTCTTGCCAGTAGAAGAGGGACAGCGAGAATACACCATTTTAAGCTGGGATAACAACTTTTAAAGAAAACAACAACATGGAAGGGGAAAATCAGGAGGGCAATGAGAAAGAAGGAAAAAAGTTATTGCGGAAAAGATAAGAGCTAAGCAGAAGTACACTAAATAAGTGAGATGGCAACAATGGTCTTGAGATCCAACTCTCTAACTGTGAAAGATTTTTCTTAATATGGGCAGGTCTTGTTAGTCACATTCGGCATGGTTTGTGAGTCCCATGTCTCCTCAAAGCACAATATAACATGATCTTCTGGAAAGATGCCAACAATTTAACCATTACAGCAATGATTTGCTTGATTTATTGAATACATTTTTTGATACTTCATAAATACATTTAACTGTGTTTTGACTTCCCATTGCTATGTATCAGAGAGTGAAAGTTTGAAAGCAAAAATTTTAATTTAAAAATGCTTACTTGCCATCCTCTTGATGAGCAAAATAATTCAATTCAGTCAACAAATCAACTAGTACAGATGCAAACAAGGATCTTCATGATGAAGTGATTAAGACATTAACCTTACGATCAGGAGGGTAGGGGTTCAGTTTCTGCATTCTTGTAGATAAATGCAAGGTTTCAGAGATCATAAGCAGCTGTTGCTGAAGCTAGAAAATTATGTTCTTTGTGCAACACTATATAGGCAACAAACCATTCTGCGGAGAGAGGTCAAAATCATATGGGGAAAAGTTCAAGGCCATTAAGTCTTCCCTTATTTAAAAATAAAAACATATAAATGCAAAAATGTGACAGACAAACCTTCAATGGTTTCTTTGACAAACTCAATCATTTCATTGAGAGCTTCATTTTCAGGTTTCTCCGAGTGGAGGAACCTTTCCATCAAATCCTGTGCCTGCGTCAGAAAGCCCTTCTGCAGCAATTCTAACTGATAGGCATACAGTCGGATGTGAAGCGGAGAAAGGTTCACCCTATGGCATGACAAGCAAGTGCCCTTCAGCAACTGCAAACAGAACATAAAGCATACATAAATAAATATCAGCAGTAACTGTTTTTACATTAAACATGTGTACCTTATAAGTAAATTCCATGGGAGTTTTGTGCTACTGCAGTGGCCTGCATTTTTACTTTAAAGACCAATGATCATTGTATCTTCTCAATGATTTGTTTTTACTGGCCTTAACTCACAGGTCAGTCTAGCCCAATTATTTCAATTAAGTCTTGGGAGTAGATGTGTGCTCTTTCTAATGTGTTGTATAAGTTGATCTTCATTTCTTTATGGTGTTTCTTGACGCTGTTGTTCCATGTTTAGCGTGATCTTCCTCTTGCACTGTGTTTATTATATTTCTTTAGAGTGGCTCTCTGAGGCAGCAGGTCCCAGGGTATTCTGGTCAGATAGCCTAATCATCTCATCTGTTGCCGCAGCCACATATGTTTAATATTCCTATTAAATACTGTAACAGTCTTGCTTGGTCAACTTGGTTAGAATACACAAGTATTTCCTATTGAATTTTTTCTGGGCATCACTGTGTGGACACTTAAATCTCCTACCTGTGACCAGACCAAAAGATATTTTGTAGATAAATTCAAAACAACCAAAGGTTTGGGAAGGCAAACCTAAAGGAAATGGCTGTCAAAATTGCAATGTAACTCACAAGCTGGAAAAAGATGGCTTAGAGGAAGATGAACAGTGATGTGGGAGCTTATTTAATGATATTCTCAAGCATTTATAGTCAGAATTTAAAATCCATAGGTAATGTTATGTTCAGCCCTGAAAGTCTGTGTGTGTCAACCAATATGGAGTCTAGACAGAGATATTAAAAAAAATGGTTTTCATGCCACTACGAATTCTGTGGAACCAAAAGAAATTAAACTAGTACACAAATTAAAATATCTAGCTCTAATGTCAAATTAGTACTGTTGTATAGAAATGTGCAGAATTAAAACAATTATATATAAACTACACATACGTTAACTGGTATTTGCACAGAATAGAGGAAATTAAATAGGTGACAGAATTGCTAATCTAGATCTCAAGCAGATTCAAAAAGTGAGGACAGAACACACAATGAGAAAACCTGATAATAAAATAACTAGACTGTCCAGCACTGAAACCCAGTGTCAAAAGATAAAAGGCAGAAGAAGAAAAAGTACGTTATCTTCTAGAATTAGCCAGAACTGTCATAGTAAACACCTTCATGGAAAAAGCTCCGGCTACAACAGGGAAAAACAGCAATATTCAGAAACTTACCTGGACTAAGGTTTTGAAAAGCAATGGATTGAAGACAAGCACTGGTAATCTGATGTGACCAAAGTGACCAGGACAGTTTTTATCACTTTGACCACAGCTTTCACAACGATCGAATCTTTGACTTGGACCTTGAACAAAACAAACAATAATAATACTGAATGGCAAATAACTAAAATGAAGAGCACAGAAATAATAAGGCTACAACTGAAATGATTAACTCCTATGTCTGTATGGCTTTAAGCAGTGAGTGGCTCCCAACTTTTCAGGGGTTTTTCTTGTTAAGTGACCACATCATGCATGATTTAGGGACATCCCATATTACAGGGGGGTTAGGGCTAGGGTCAGTAGTAGTCGGCATTCATTAACACTAACCCTAACTGCCTATAATATGGGATGTCCCTAAATCACGCGTGATGTGGTCGCGTATCACTTCTGTGGTTATCTCCCCTGTGACACTGCAGTAAATCTATTCAACTAAGTGATCAAAAAGCAACAGAGAATCTTGCTCGATCTTTTTCCACAGTTATAGTGGTCTGCCAAAAGTTTGCATAGAGCATAGATTCTGTGGATCCAACAATGGCCCTAAGGATTCTCCACACACACAAAATGGCACAGATGAAATACATGTTACAAAAATGGAACCATTAGTTATCTTTTTTTGCAATTTAATTTTATCTCGTCGCTCAGTGTGTACAATAAAGGACAACTAAATGCTTCAGATCCAGATCATAGTCCTGCATTTAAACAATGCATCATCAGCAAAGCTTATACTGTTGATGTTACGCTCTTCAGTGGCAACTCTTCTCTTTAAATGCCATATTATCATCCCTGCCTAAAGAAAAGTGGTGAAAACATTTCGCATCCATGTCGCACACCTGTCTCTGATATGTCTCATTTGTTTCTACCCCAATGTCTGAACATCTTTCATGTTATCTGTCCTGACATTTCTAACATTGTTCAGTGTAAATACATTACTACTGCTTGTAACATGTGGTCACTGAAGGATTAGTGCAAGAAGACTAAAGGGGCAAAATTGCGGTGAGCATTTATGAGTGCATTACTTTCAAATATGGTTTCTTCTTCTCCTATGTTTGCCCTTAAAAGGTGGTTAGCAGGTTGGGATTTGTGATATCTGCACCTTTTACAGGAACACATCCAATTTCAGCAACTCTTAATTAGTCACATTTTACGGCATATGGGGCAGTGAGCCTATCCCCCCCCCCCCCCAAAAAAAAAAACCATTTGGTACCAGAGCCCACACTGGGACAGACAGGGTAAATGTATAGTGAAAGGGACCATTAAGGAAGCCAGATTTCTTAGTATGCTATGATCAAATGTAAGCAGTAAGAGAAATGAAATATCTGATTGTTAACATGCAGAATGAAGAGCCAGTCGTTGACCACATGCAGTGCATTGCTCAGAAAAAGTGTGTATAATTGATCATTTGTGTACACACATAAATGATTTCAGCTGGTTCTGTGCAACATTTAAAAACCATTTTATGTGACTTCCAGTGACAGTTTCATGCACAGGAGCTGTTTTATTTGAATGATCTGGGGCTTTTCATGTGATAAATTTCCCCCCACTATTATAAATGTGCTTTACTCTTAATGTCTAAACATACCTTAACTCTACAAGACTGCTGGCCCGCTATTACAGAAATTTCCTAATCTGCACCTAAACCGCTGTCCCTCAATGTCGGGAATTTGCGTACTATGAGAAAACAATGCGCCACAAACTAAAAATAACTAGCTAATGGTTATCAGAACTCGTTGTTAGTCATTGCGAATTGCAGCCCACGTGTGTCTGGGTTTTCTTTGTGTTGTTTGACGGAAAAAAAATTCTGAAAATTCACAATAAAACGAGCGGCTGATGAACCAGGCAATTCGACAGGAAAGTAAAGTAGGTCTAGGCTTTTCACAGTCCAACATGTAATCGATACTTTGGTTGATTTAGACTCTTGAGGAGTCAGAATTTCATGAAGAATACGTTCCCAGTTGAAGTGATACAGTCACAGTGATGAGGAGAGTCTTGAAAATTATAGATTTAAAACTAGATTGATAGAAAAAAAAGGGCTTGTCCCTCAAACAGCAACATCTGGTGCCCCCTTTGTGAAACTGCCGATATTTCTGGGTAGAATTGCAAACAAAGGTGGAATATTGGTGCTAGATGAAAGGTAAACCTATTTTCTACAATGTGTCCAAGTTTCAACTTATTCTAACCACTTGTTTGCATGTTACTAATATTTGTGTATATTATGTTAGTTTTTCGTGTTGGTGCCCAGGAGCTCGAGTATAGGGGGCAGTTAGGTTCAGGGCCTCAGGTCTGGTAGGATTAAACTATTTTTGCTAAATGATGTTCTGATTATCTCAGAAAGTTAATTTCTCTACATTTCATTTGAAGTGATGATTTTTTTTAAATGATTCTCTGATTCCATCAATATTTATTTGTTCCTGCTATTTAGGCTTTTTTTAATTACTATGTAAATATTCTTACAACAGTGGCAAAGTCTGCATCTGCTACTCTTTATCTTCACTGCAACATAGGCCCTCAAACTCCCGCCAGATCATCATATCCTTTGCTATGGTGTGCAGCTCACTCCATGTCGTCCCCATCTCTACTACTTTCCTGCCTAGTTCCCTTTTTCATGTGTTGATGGTCTGCTATTCCGTTTTTGTTACTCTTAAAATGCTAACCCTTTAATATTTTTATTTATTTTACCAGTTCTGCTGCCCTTGCTACTTCATATGTAGTTTCAACATCTTCTTTTGTCATCTAACTTGTTACTAGGTTATAACCCAGTTCTAACATCCAAGGTGCTAATCCTTGAGCTGTCCCAGGAGGATGGAGTTGTGTCCTCAACCTGGACCCATTTCAGCTTTCTCAGACTACCATCTTCTTCTATCAACTGCTCCTTTAATTTACCTGTTTTTATTTACTTCCGGTAGTGGATCTTGGCTCCCAGGTGGAGTCCTGGGAAGTAAAGGTGGAAAGCATGATGCAAATCACACCACTAAGTGCTGACTGGTCCATAAAATATAGGTCTAACCCTATATGTCTGAAGACACGGTTCTTTTATTTACTGCAGTTGTGTCATTTATTATGTTTTTAATTTGTTACCTTAGTTTACTTAGTGCATGTGACAGCAGTCATGCATTTATCTGCTTTATTTAATCTTACTTTATAATTAATGCTATGTCTCAGATGAGAATCAGTCTTGATAGAAAATAAAGTCTCGCTAAGAGATGAAAATGTCATGACATACCTAGTGCTGGGTCATGCAAACCTCCAATCATCTCTCTCTAACAGATGAAGAAAATATCATGACATACCTAGTGCTGGGTCAAGCAATCCTCCAATCATCTCTCTCTAACAGATGAAAATATCATGACATACCTAGTGCTGGGTCAAGCAAACCTCCAATCATCTCTCTCTAACAGATGAAAATGTCATGACATACCTAATGCTGGGTCATGCAATCCTCCAATCATGTCTCTCTAACAGATGAAAATGTCATATGACATACCTAGTGCTGAGTCATGCAAACCTCCAATCATCTCTCTCTAACAGATGAAAATGCCATGACATACCTAGTGCTGGGTCATGCAATCCTCCAATCATGTCTTTCTAACAGATGAAAATGCCATGACATACCTAGTGCTGGGTCATGCAATCCTCCAATCATGTCTTTCTAACAGATGAAAATGTCATGACATACCTAGTGCTGGGTCATGCTATCCTCCAATCATGTCTTTCTAACAGATGAAAATGTCATGACATACCTAGTGCCGGGTCATGCAATCCTCCAATCATCGCATTCTGTAAAGTATCAAATGTCATGACATACCTAGTGCTGGGTCATGCAATCCTCCAATCATGTCTTTCTAACAGATGAAAATGTCATGACATACCTAGTGCTGGGTCATGCAATCCTCCAATCATGTCTTTCTAACAGATGAAAATGTCATGACATACCTAGTGCTGGGTCATGCAAACCTCCAATCATCTCTCTCTAACAGATGAAAATGTCATGACATACCTAGTGCTGGGTCAAGCAATCCTCCAATCATCTCTCTCTAACAGATGAAAATGTCATGACATACCTAGTGCTGGGTCATGCTATCCTCCAATCATGTCTTTCTAACAGATGAAAATGTCATGACATACCTAGTGCCGGGTCATGCAATCCTCCAATCATCGCATTCTGTAAAGTATCAAATGTCTGTGGGTTGACAATCTCTTTCACGCTCAGCTGCAAAATTTCTGCCTTGCTATATATTCTGAAGTCTGCTCCCTGCAGCCTCAAATATGATGAATCCATTATGGTCATCACTGCCGAGTCACTACATTGAAAGAACAATATGAAGTAGAATTAAAAATAATGATGAAAGCACCAGCTGCTGAAAACAAATGTAACAACAACTATTATACAAACATTATAGCCACCTCATTTTTTTTTCATTATTCCCAAACTGAATATAAGCTCTCCACCAACTCATGCCAAGTCAGACCTTATGCCAGTGTCTGCATCTCACCTCATTTCCTATACATCTTATTCTCCCAGTCTATAATTTCTCTTGTTGTGTTCTGGTTCGCCATTTGGGGGGGGGGGGGGTGGTGGCAGTTGGTTCCACTGCAAAGAAATTATAGTTATTTCATTAAGATTTTTTTTTAATTGTCAGTCCATCGAGGGCCACTGTCTTTAACTCAACCCTCTTTCCACTGGAATATCCTTAGACTAATAAATGTTCATTAACTTAAACAACTGCATTAGAATTCCAAAATCTTGTTTATTTGTATAGGTTCTAGTGTATCACTGGAAACCTCTGCCACAAGCAGAGAACTGTCTCCCTCATGTGATAAAAACATTTCAAGGTATTAATATTAGTCAGTCAATAAAGTGAATCAAGTGTCACTTTCACAATGAAGGTCGGTTGCACAGATCACCGTCTCTCATCCTGGTTGTACACTCTGCCAGAAGACTTTCTGATGTTGATCTCCCACTTGTATCGCTTGCCGATTGTTTCTGCGCTTTCAGTCTTTCTCTCAAGTATGGCTTACAGAAGAGTATAATATCTTTTCATGTGGTCAAACTATTTCATTTTATTTTCTGATTTCTTTCAACAACATTTGAAGTAGTTTATTTCACTATGTATAGCTGTATATTAAAAGACAATTGATCTGTATGTCAGACACAGAATAATATTGAACTTGAACATTATTTACTATATTGCAAGAAATATGAACCCCAAAGAATTCCCCCTTACTTAATGGATACATGACTCGCCACAATAAGTCTACAAAAGTAACCTAGGATGAGATCGCTCTTCTGGAGAACAAGGAAGCAGTAAATAGTACATCTCATCATCATGTAGCAGGTCCTTTGTAGAACGTCGCTCTCATCACAGTCTGCCTGAAAGAAATTCGGTCTCTCGCCAGTTCTCCAGCCTCATGCCCTTTCACACTCAAGGAGTCACTTATATCCTGTGCCCATCTTCGTGTCAGGCGGCTCCTGCCCCTCCTTCCTGGTACCATGCCTTCTGCTATAATTTTTTACAATTCGTGGTGGCGCTTAATATGACCAAAATATTTTAGTTTTCGAGAAAGGGTGCTGTTTATTAGCCAATCTTCCTTGATGTTCAGATCTTTTAAGATGTCAATATTTCTCTTCTTTGTCCAAGATATTCTGAGAATCTTTCTATAGCATTTCAGCTCAAAAGCACCTATTCTCTTTCTTAAGGACTGAGAGATAGTCCACGACTCACATCCGTATGTAGCCACAGGGAAGATGCATGCTCTCAAAATTCAAATCTTTATCTCCTTGCTGGTGCTTAATCATAGACTTTTAAGGCTGTTTAATCTTTGCCTTGCTATTGCCATCCTCCTTTTAATTTCTGTCGAACAGTCTCCATTGTTATTTATTATAGAGCCTAGGTATTCAAAGTTTGTGACATTTTCAATTTCTTCATCATTTATTGTTATTTTTGGGTGACAGCCAGAATAGGACATCTACATCACAAGAATAAAGATTTGCATATGCAATGTCAATATATCTTCAGACATAACAATAGTTTCTCAGATCACTTTAAATATCACCAGAGATAAATTTACACAAGATGATTATCACAAAGATAATTGTTTTTTTTTTAAAAACACTTAAAATATATTAAACTTACTTTTAACACTGTTAGAACTGATATAAGAACTTTCTTAAATCCCCCCCCTCCCCCCCAAAAAAAAATTATAATCATAAATATCCATTGACCTCTATATATTCCACTTATAATCTGGTTGCATTTAACAAGATGTTATTTAAATTACTACTATTGCTAGTTATTAAATACAGTTAAATAAATAATGGTTCCATGAAGCAAGGAAGTCTTTTTATTTTCATTGCAGATTGTCGTCTTGGCCGTCTCATTATAATCATAGTTGGATATTTGGCTACATCTCGATAAAGTATACACCCACTCATGCAGCTGGTTACTTCATAATAACTGAGTGCCCAATATAACAGCAACCAAGCAAATATACAGGTTATTCCACAAATTGCAATTCTGGTGTGAGTCCAGTCTAGCTACTGTGTCTGTCTTGAGTCTGACCAATCAACTGATTAACTCATTTAAAGAGCTCTTTTCACACCCACTGCACAATGAACTAAATACACATAAAGGCATCAGATTTAAACAAGGGCAGTCTTGGTTGGGCCAGGCAGAGACGGTACTTCAGCGGGTGATTTCCCTTTTAGACAAAAACCATGGTGGGGAATGGATACCCATACCAAATGAATACAAGCAGTACTTTGTGGTGGTTATCACCCTGACAGGATAGTGCCATGATTTAGCGCCACCAATAGTTGATGCGGAAATGAAAGTACTGGTTGAAGAACACAGATCACCGGAAGATGCTGTTCGAAGAAGACAGTGGAGTCTTTGCTTCTATCACCAGCAGCATGGCCAAGGAGGTCAAGGCTGTGACAAAGGCTCTAGAATGGCTGAAAACTCAGGAGTTCACCAATACTTTGCTCAGCAACTCAATGAACATGCTACAGAAGATCAAAGTGGTGTACAGGAAACTAGCTCCATCTGATACAGTACGCAGCATTTTGCAAAATCACCTTCATTTTTGGCATGCTGGTGTTAAAGGCAATGAGAGAGCAGATGCTCTGGCTGTCTGTGCGACTATCAGGAATGCGTCATCTATGGGCAGGAAAGACATCATCAATGCCACACGAGAGACTAAATGCTGAGATCCCTGTGTTAGTTCCTGAGCCCCATTGTGGGCAAAACAAGAATAGACCCACTGCCTGCCCAACAAGCATGTTGTAAAAAGCGACTAATTTGAGGGGGGGGGGGGGGGGGGGAGCTTCCTTCGAAGTCAGAGTGCATCTGCTTAAAAAATATCCAAGACCTGTAAAACGGATGCACATGCAACACTCAGGTCCTGGAAAAGACTGCATACCTGGGTGTACCAATTTGTTACACAAGACAGGAAAGCAATGCAGGAGTCACCCGTCATTCTTTAACCAGAACAGAATAGAAGCTATTAGCCTAAAAACACTTGGAGACATACTCAAGAGGAGATCAGAGTGCTTATGGTTATGTCTGATGAAGATGATCTGAACGATGAACAATCTTGTCAACATTGTCCTCAACAACATGAAGATAAATAACAGTATGCTCCACGCTGCATGTATCAGCATGGGAGATACTCTCGGAAGTCCGCAATTTAGATATGAGATTGAAGCCCTGTCAGGGTGTGTTTTTGGCCGCCATAATATGTGCCCGTTATTCGGAGGATAGCCTACATTTGATTCCAAGAGCGGTTACAACATTTGGCTCTCATGAGGAGACGCCATTAAGGTGATGGAGTTTTTCTGGAGGGAGCACAATTAAATATCTTAACCTGCACAGTCTGTTGCGACAGCACTAGCCAGGCAGCCCAAAATGCTCAGGATCAAACCCCCCCCCCCCCACCCCTCTACAATTCTACATCGCCCTAAAAAGGCGGCCAGACAGACAGTAGTTACAGGTTTTTTTTTGGTAACATATGAATCAGAAAGTTAAATTAAAGCCCTGTAAACATGAAGACAAACAGGGTTATCCTCTGAATAACGGTCCTAAATTATCGAGGCGGAAAATATACCCTAACAGTTAACAGGGCCTCAGTCATGTGTCAATTGCGCACTTCCAGGGACTATAGCCCCACCACCGAATTGCGAACTTCCGTCGACTTACACCACAGCTGGGGCTAACTAGATGGCTGGGACTCACAAGCAAATAAAATAAAGGAAGCGGCAGGAGATGCGGTAGCTGCTGCTCGTGAGTCCCAGCCATCTAGTTTAGCCCCAATCCGCGCCGTGTGAGCGTAAGTGCGCAATTTAAGACGATGGAAGTACGCAATTGACACGGGAACTGAGGCCCTGTTAGGGTATATTATCCGCCTCGATAATTTAGGACCGTTATATTATTCGGAGGATAGCTGACAAACAGCTCAACAGCTGCTTATATTACAGGGAAACAGATAATTATGTACAGAGGTTCTGGGGGGACTGGTAATACTAATAATAAATGAAAAATAGAGTATGTATGTATAATGTATTATTCTTATCATTTATCATTTTATAATTGATTGTAATCAAATGTAATGGTGCAATGCATCATCACAGTATTTTTTTTTCTTTTTTCTCTGACGTTTCAGTGAGTGATGTTAAATAAATCATGATCATGGTTGCCTTTAACTATTCTCACATGTCCTGTTCTTGGGTCTGCAAATACTGAAAGTGAACATCCTCTTGTATTTAGAAATAACTTGTAGCAAAGTCAGAATTTGAACAACAATCCTCTGCGATTTCGGTTCCTGTCTTAATTTAACTTTAATAAAATTTATAAATAAAAGTCGGTTACGTACGGGTTATTGTATCGGTCATATTATTTCTCTCACACTTGAAGAATACGGATGAAAACTGATATATTATTATTTTTATCTGATTGGTTAAATGTGCCCGTTGTAAAAACCGACTTACGTAGAAACAACAACACAGTAGTTCAGTAGTTAGACCACCTGTCCAGCTCGTGGAGAAAACATATCCATAAGGGGACTTTACTCTGTGTGACAATACTATAGAGACTATAGGGCGATTTCGCATGCTGTCAATCATCATCATCATGAAGCAGGTCCTTTGCAGAACGTCGCTCTCATCACAGTCTGCCTGGAAGAAACTCGGTCTCTCGCCAGTTCTCCCGCCTTATGTACTTTCATACTCAAGAAGTAACTTATATCCTGTGCCCATCTTCGTGTCAGTCGGACCTTGCCCCTCCTTCCTAGTACCATGCCTTGTGTTATATTTTTTTTTTCAATAAGTGTTCAAATGTATGCATTTTACACACAGAAACAAAAGCAATAAATAAAAGGTTTTAGAGCTATATAAATCTTGACAGCATTCAAACTCGGTTTATAACAGACTTATATGGGACAGTGTGCTCAGAAAATGCAGCATCAACGCAAATGGGACAAGTCTGAAAGTTTAATTACTTTAGAACACTGATGATTAAGAAATAGCAGATGCAAGATGTATTATTATTATTATGCAGCATTTCACACAGTGAAAAATATTATATACAGTCTTTGTTTATCAACTACTCGGAGAGTTCTTAATTTTAAACCTAGCATACTGAAGTGAATCATAGTTGTGAAAACAACTTTTTATAGACCATGGTCGGATAAAAATTAAAAAAAAAAAAACGACTTCTAAGAATGTCTTGAAAGAAATAAGGACAAGAAGAGAATTAACTACCCACACCAGAAAGAGACGTCGGTCTACGTTGTGAGGGTATGAAAGTTAAATGGGAAGGAAGCAGCGACAGCGAGTGAGATTATGCTGGACAGTTTCACATCACATCATACGGGATCAATATACTGGCCAAATTGAGCAAGTGACCCCCAGATCACTTGACCCGTGACGATTCCCATTTTCTAAACCATTGGCAATGGCGTAAACTTAGTTGAATGACCCTCTCATAGATATTAATTTGTGCTTAAGAATGGAGGTGGGGGCGGTCTCTGCAGCTTTCCGCTGATTAGAGAAAAGACATACACACACATCGTGTTTGTAACTAACTCAGAAAGCGGGCTGAGGAAGGTCAGGACAGGCATGCTTCACTTCGGAGGACACAAGTAAGGAGTATTGTCTGGATTTTTTCGCTGGGATCCGTCGGTGTGTAAGGAAATCATTATGCGGACAGACTGGCTATCGCTGTACAACTTGGTGGAATACTAATGCATGATAAGGCAGACGTGGTTAGTGCCTTCTGGAAGAGCGTGTACAGTTCGGGGGAGCAGATGTATCACCACAGTCTAGTTAGATTGGTGCAGCGGGAAGTGGTAAGAGGTTCTGACAGATACTCGAGGCTCAAAGAAAAGGCAAGACGGACGTCAGAATGCTACTGGCACCATTAGTATTGAAACTCTTCACTGGCTGCTGATAATGAGGACGGAGCGCATATGGTAATGCCCTGAGTGCTGTGATGACGGTTCTTGAATCAACTCATCTCATTCATTTGTGTCAGAAGTGATTGACTGTAGGGCCTTTAAAAAAAAGGTGTGCCGATGCTCACAACAAAATGTCTTTGAAAAAATATACCGGTAATCGTCACAAAGCGCTTTACACAGTAGCGCTCAAAATGCTGCCTTAAAAGGCTGCCGGAAACTGCGTTACGTTGCATAGCGCCAGAAAGAAAAATCCCTGATTGAAAGTACACGAGACAGGAGGTTTTGGGTACACATGACAACAAACGTCATACGGCATGGAACGAAGGAGATAACTTTATTTTCCACGTGTCACAAATTAGGCACCCAGGCCTGTCTTATGTTCGGCCCTTTCAAACACAATTCTTCCACACAGCAGGTGAACTTTACCTATTGAGCATGTTTTACTGATATAACGATATACATAATCATCATCATCATCAGATGCCTTGCCGACTGGCGTGGGCGATCATGCCTCTCCATAATCCGCGATCTCCTGCAGCATGTATCAGTTCGTGTGCAGACACACCTCCATGCCATCCAACAAGACTGTCAAGCATCTTCTCTCGTTGTCTTCCTCTATCCCTCCTTCCACAGATCTTTCCAGTGGTCACAACATGTTCTATTTTCCCTCTTCTCATAACATGGCCGAAAAATGATGACTGTCTCCTTCTGATGTCAGTGATAAGTTGTCTTCGGGCTCCCACCTCTTTCAAAACCTCTTGGTTGCTCTTTTTGGCTGTCCAATGTATTCTAAAAATTCTTCTGTAAAACCACATCTAAAAATTGTTTGGCCTGCTTACCGATTGTCCAGGATTCACATCCATATGTTAAAACTGGATGTATGTAGCAAGCAAGAATTCTTTTTCTAACTCTCAATGACAAGGATATATTGCACAAGATGTTTTTCATTTGATAAAATGCAGTTTTTGCCTGTCCAATTCTGTTTCTTATTTCAGTTATGCATCTTCCGTCTGATGTTATCCATGTGCCCAGATACTTAAATTTCTGTACTTGTCTTAAAATAACACCATTGACTTTTATTACACAGTTAGGAATAATTTGTCTCTTTGATACCACCATTACTTCTGTCTTCCCATTATTCAAACTGAGGCCCATTCTTCCACTTTCTAACACCACAATGTCTATCGTTTCCTGCAATAATACATAATATGAATGTCAAGTAAAATATACAAGAGTACGGGTAATATATGCATGCAAACATGCTTATACACAAATTCACGTTTACACATAAATACATACATACATCTATCTTTACATCTTCTTCTTCTTATCTTAATAAAAATGTTAATTTTTTTTTTTTAAACTCTAAACTCAGACACTACTGAACCGATTGCTTTAAATTTTTCACACAACGTTGCCTTCGACTCAAAGCGCAACTTTTTGTCAGAAAATAGCACAAACCACGATCGACGTAGCTCCAGCAACGGTCAAATCATTATTTGTTTCGTTGCCGGCCCGGATTTGATTTTAGTTGATTGGCCATTTTTGATTGCTGAGCTCTTATTGAACTTTGCGTTACTATATAATTTCTTTTCAACAATATGCTTGAGTGTTTGGTAGCATAGTTATAAATATTCTGCCGAGCAAGCTAGTGACCCGCGTTCGATTCCCTGCTTGGTGATTTAATTTTTTTTTATAGCTTTTAACTGGGCTGCTGGCACGTTGTGGTTTATGGCTAGGCTGCGGTATCTTTGCCTTCTTCGGTTTTGGGGTTTACAGCTAGCCTGCGATAGCGGCGACGTGATGCTCAGTGGTCATGTCATGGCTAATCTTCGTTCGCCCTCGAGAAGGCCGTTGGCACTTTGTGTTGTGGTTTACAGCTAGAGTGCGATATCTGCGCCTTTCGCCGATTTCAGTACAGTCCCAGTTAGCCTCCCCGCGACGGTTCGCAATCAAACACTCTTCGACGATGACAGAAACTGCTCACTGAGACGGCTTACAGTCCAGTTTAGTTTGGGTGGACACGGATGCCAAGGTCAGTTAAAAATCTCTCTTCGGAGAGGGATAGATGACGTGTGTTAGTATAGTGTACTTTTTATTGTGGGTTCCATCACTGGTTAGGTGATGAAGTCGTAGTGTTTTTTCTATGTCGGGTGCAAAATTAAACTAAACAGTCTGTGGCGACAGCATGCGGCGCTAACTCCTCTGGCGACACCGACCTACACATACTTTAGTGACAATTTTTGTTGTTGTTATTGTGATGGTGGGGGGGGGGGGGAGCGGTATCAGTAGTCTGGTACTGCATGGGTGATGTGGTAGCTGTTACACTGGCCACATGTACTTCTCAGTACAAATTAATGCTACCCATTTTAGTCTGGGTGGAAACGATGCCAAGCTCAATTTAGTTACAATATTTCGTCAGATGATGACTTTCCCATCCTTCGGAGAGGATGATATGATTAGTGGGGGGGGGGAGGGGTGGTAAGAGGGGTTGATGCAGACACTATTAACCGAGAGAGCTTAAAACATTATTTTAAAGTTCTCATTTCTGAACAATATTTTTTTTTTAATAATTTCGCCGCCCGGAAAGATTTTTCAGTCCTTCATGGAGGGAGATATGACTGGGTCGATGGGTGGGGGTGGGGGGGGGGGATATGACAGACACTGTTAGCTGAGAGCTATTTTTTAAATTTTTTTTTATTTCACTATTCTGTGCCACAGCAACGCGTGGCCGGGTACTGCTAGTAATTAAAAAAAAAATATTTACAACATCTCAATATTGATTCCAAAGACTGGAATGTACTCTAACTATATATCTTTTTAAAAAGCACAGTAATAAACCTAATCAAAAAATGTTGTAAGTCTAATAGGTTGCCTAACATAAACATCACCAACAAAGAGAGCGAGAGAGAGAGAGAGGGGGGGGTAGTAAATATGCAGACAAAGTGATGGCAGAGAGAGAGAGAGAGAGAGAGAGAGAGAGAGAGAGAGAGAGAGAGAGATGGTAAACATGCAGACGAACAGGTGATAGATAGATAGAAAGAGAGAGAGAGAGAGAGAGATGGGGGGTGATGGTAAATATGCAGACAAAGTGATGGCAGATAGAGAGATGGTAAACATGCAGACGAACAGGTGGTAGATAGAGAGAGAGAGAGAGAGAGAGAGAGAGAGAGAGAGAGAGAGAGGGAGAGAGAGAGAGATAGGGGGAAGATGGTAAATATGCAGACAAAGTTATGGCAGATAGAAAGATGGAAAGAGAGAGAGAGAGAGATAGGGGGAGGGAGATGGTAAATATGCAGACAAAGTGATGGCAGAGAGAGAGAGAGAGAGAGAGAGAGAGAGAGAGAGAGAGAGAGAGAGAGAGAGAGAGAGAGAGATGGTAAACATGCAGACGAACAGGTGATAGATAGATAGAAAGAGAGAGAGAGAGAGAGATAGGGGGAGGGGAGATGGTAAATATGCAGACAAAGTGATGGCAGATAGAGAGATAGTAAACATGCAGACGAACAGGTCTTAGATAGATAGATAGATAGATAGAGAGAGAGAGAGAGAGAGAGAGAGAGAGAGAGAGAGAGAGAGAGAGAGAGATAGGGGGGAGATGGTAAAAATGCAGACAAAGTGATGGCAGATAGAGATATAGTAAACATGCAGACGAACAGGTGGTAGCGAGAGAGAGAGAGAGAGAGAGAGAGAGAGAGAGAGAGAGAGAGAGAGGGAGGGTGGGAGAGGGATAGAGGAGGTAACCTCGTTAAGTAAAAGGTCACGTAGTATGCTCAGACCGTATTCGTGAGCGTGTCACGGACGAGAGACGGATCACTTTGACCCGCACCTGAGGGCTGTCAGTACAGTCTAACCGGTTCGTCTGATCTGCTTTGTGGGTAAAGGCTTCTCCGCTTTTCTTTGCTTCCCTTAACAATAACTAGGTCAAATTTCACATCAGAGATGTCACTTCGGAATAAAAATGATTAGTGTATTTTTGTTTTGTGGGCGGTATCGTCATATGGAGTCTTAAAGTCAAGTAACTTCTTTTTCCCCCCTTTTACTTCTACTTTTTCTTTTGTTAATATCTGCTTTTTTTTTTAAACGCTTATCAACTCACTTAGCGAGTCCTTCGATCCATACCTTTGTTTGTATCCCTCTACGTCCTGATGTGTCTATCTTCATGTCGTACGCTCGTACTGCCGGTATCGTTGGGATTATTCTAATAGGACTGATGGTCCCGATTCTAAAAAGGCCACCAGACAAATGTAATCTTTCATTCACAATGAAATAAACCAGCCGTTTTCATTTTCTATGCGTGTGTATTTCTATAGTTTCTTTCAAACGTATAGCATTATATTAAAAACGCTTTCTTAACACAGTTTTGGGTGAAACTATAGCAAATTTCCTCATTCTCAACATTAGCAATAACCTTCTCATCACATGACCAAATTATTTAGATTGTCTCTTTCTGATGTGGGCAATCAGTTCTCTTCGCGAGTCAGTTTCCTTCAAGACGTCTTCATTACTCTTTTTATCTGTCCAGGGTATTCTCATCATTCGTCTATAAAACCACACCTCCGCAGTTTCCAAAAATGTTTTCACTAATTTACTAACTGACCATGATTCACGTCGGCTCTGTGGCTAAGTCGATGCGAACGCTTCGTAATGCCGGGATGCCGGGCTCGATCCCAGCTGCGGGCCTTGCGTTGGTTTCGACAGTGGTATCAAGAAAGTCGACCGTACAGTAAGCAATGGCAAACTACAGGACGTAAATTTGCCTAGAAAAACCACACAACAGCCAGTCACAACAGCCAGTGGCTGTTGTGTTTGGTTCTGCAACGTCCTGTAAAGGATACGCAACATGATTTCCATTCGTATATCAATAAAGAATTTATATAGCTTTAAAATGTTTCTCTTTCTCGTCCGACTTGACAAAGAAAGATTCCATAAATATTCTTCATTTTGTAAAATGCTGCCTTTGCGTGAGCTATTCCACATTTAACTTCTGTAATACTTCTTTCATCTGATGTTATCGGGGTACTCAACTAGTTCAAACATATCAGCTTGCTTGACATATTATATCTTTGCGTCCTTTTTAGGACGAAATTTTTTGTTCTTTGAAGCAACACCCTGGCTTTTGCCAGGGGCCGCATAATAGGCAGGCCATGGATATGGCCAATTGTCTGAACGCGGTTTCTAGGACCTCTCCATGGTGATCCTCATCCACATGGTGGCACATTGTGTCATCAGGTGTGTATCGCTTGTGTGATGTCCTGGTGGGGTAGAAAGTCAGTCAGTCATTTCCGTGGCCCGCCTTCTGTGTCGCATTTTTTCTGCTAAGGGAAGTAACCTATTTATTACAAAATACTTTCTCAACATGTTTTTCACTGTCACATATCATGGAAGAAGTAATTTAAAGTTTCACAGCTCAACATCAAGTGGCAAGTGCAATTGTCCAACTATCAAAATAAAAACTTGCAGTAAAGCTGCAACCCTGTCTTCTATGCATTTTAAGAGCACCAAGCTATTATGTCGAAAATCCTCTTTCTGGCCACAGTAATGGATCCCCCTCAAAAATTCATACACAAAACAATAATAAACATATCAGGAAGTTCATCTTCCGGTTCACCATTTATTCGATTAAGCACCACACCCTGATCCAGGAAAAAAGAAACGTGGGAATTTACCTCAGGGACTTAGAAACCCAGATTAAAGCCTTCAGATTAAAAAGAATCGACGAAATCATCCAGTCCCCCAAAGCGAATCGCCTAGCTTTATATTACATAGCAATCAGGATCCATTACTTGAGGAAGATTGACAATAGCAGTGCCAATCACATCGGAGCTCTTCCGAGTTTCTACAAAAACGCCTTACACTCCCTACCGGGGAAACGAACACTTACTACACGAACCCACACACAAAATATACAAAAACCTAATCCGGAGGCTCGCCCCGCCACTCCACCTGTGGATAAAATGGCAGCAGCCACTTCACACCACGGATTACGCAACACCTTCTTAAACCTTCACAACAAACACATACCAGCCAGGGCCAGAGAAATTACGTACAGGCTTCTTTTTAATCTGACTCCCACAACGGAAAGAGAAGCCCACCGCGATGGGCGCATGGCTAAATGCCAGTTGTGTAGGGAGCAGATACAGGAGACTGAGCGCCACCTCTTCTACGACTGCTCTACAGTCAAACCAACACACACACTTCTTAGGGAAATAATCAACAGGCACGCAGGCAAACAGACCAATCTCTTTACAGCAATCTTTCTCAACAATATTTCCTAATCTGACAAAGACACGCACACCAAACTCCTTCTGGTCCTGGCACAGTACAGATACCTTGTTTGGACTTGCAGAAATTTTGCAAAGTTCCAATTTAGAACTTATTCTAAGGAATTGTTCATGTTGATGTTTAAGTACAAAATTAAAACTGTTTTTCCTGATGTTAGGACTCAGTAAAATGCCATTACCACCATCGACGACATGCCACCATCATCATCATCACACTGGTTTGATTTTTTTCTCATACTTTGTTATGCATTGATGTATATAATATTCATTGGGAGTTTCCCCAAAGTAATATTATCATCATCATCCTCATCGCTGATATGCCACCATCATGACAACCAAACCTTTCCACATGTTATGAATGCATTTGTATATTTATGTAATGTGAATGAACTATATTCTTTAACAAATAATCATCATCATACTCAACGCTGATATTCCATCACCATGATCACCATGTTTCTACTTTTTATATGCTATAAAATGTATGTATGTATGATTTAAATATATATGTATGTATGTATTATGTATGTATGATATAACCTTTTGCCATGAAATTAACAAAAACAATGCTTATATGTATTTTCAAGGAAAACAATGTCTCTTGACATACGAGTTGTGTCCCTCTCTTTCTAAGTCCAGCCACAATTTTCCTTTTCTGCCTCGCTGTCCTACTTTCTGTCAATTTTTTTGTTGGTAATCATATTATGCATTGTTCTTTAACACACACGTTTTCATTTATCACCTCATCATATAGCTGCTTTTGTTAGCCCATCAACACATGTCACCAGCATCAATGAGCGGCGGCCCCACCCCCTATCGCCCCCACATCCTTATCTGTCTTCTCCTCTCCCTACAATCAAAGATGCTTGGTTGCATGGAGTCTAATAAAAACATCATTGCCACGTTGAATAAATACATGTACATTACCATCGAAATGTACCGTTTCCGCTGACAGACCTAACAGCCCCAGCTTTCCTCAAACGGCCCGGTCCTCTCTGATTCCCCCTGTCTCTATTGCCTGTTAAAAGTTAGCAAGAAACAGTACAAATCATCATCATTTTCTTCACATCATTTTATTGATATTGATTTTGCTTTTGTTTCAAAAGATATTTGTAAATATGTTTTAAACAATAAAAACATTTAAAAAATTAACAAACTCAGGTGTAATTGCTCACCACAAGGAAGATAAATTAATAAGATAGCAAAGGAACCGTCCTTCAAAAAGCAGGCCATCAGGCGGCTAAAAAAGGACCAAGCTTTGAATTTTTGTTTGATTTTATACGATACGATACGATCTTTATTAATCTTTTTAGAACGAAATTTTTTTGTTATTTGAAGCCTCACCCTGGCTTTTGCCAGGGGCCGCTATATAGGCAGGCCATAAATATGGCCAATTGTCTGAACGCGGTTTCTGGGACCTCTCCACGGTGATCCTCATCCACATGGTGGCACTTTGTGTCATCGGGTGTTTATCGCTTGTGTGATGTCCTAGTGGGGTAGAAAGTCAAGTCAAGTCAATCTTTATTTGTTATCCGTCATCGTGTTCCGAATTTAATTTTCTCGAGGAGGGGACAAAGCAGTGGCAAACCTGCTGACCCCTTAATGTTCTCAGATAAGTGCTACGAGTGCGGATGTTGTTAAATCATCAACATGGGTGAGAGTTGCGTCTTTGCCAGACACAGGGGAATGCTCTGACGTACTTTCCTGTTTGCCTTCGTGTTATGTATGTTCTGTAACTGATGTATATGCATCAACGCTAGCATGCGATTTTGTTTATTAATGTGACAATCGTTTTTGTTTATTATTGTGGCACTCGTTTTTGTTTATTTTTGTTATGTATTAATGTACCATAAAACTACGTCCCTTCTAGCTAAAGTCACGTTTTATTCTTATTTCATTAGTCCTAAATGTATCCGGTCGTGATTTGTATGATGGTGATAATTTAAAAGTTTTAGGATACCCTTTCCTAACTTTAAAGTCAGACAGACAGACAGACAGACAGACAGACAGACAGACAGACAGACAGACAGACAGACAGACAGACAGACAGACAGACAGACAGACAGACAGACAGACAGACAGACAGACAGACAGACAGACAGACAGACAGACAGACAGACAGACAGACAGACAGACAGACAGACAGACAGACAGACAGACAGACAGACAGACAGACAGACAGACAGACAGACAGACAGACAGACAGACAGACAGACAGACAGACAGACAGACAGACAGACAGACAGACAGACAGACAGACAGACAGACAGACAGACAGACAGACAGACAGACAGACAGACAGACAGACAGACAGACAGACAGACAGACAGACAGACAGACAGACAGACAGACAGACAGACAGACAGACAGACAGACAGACAGACAGACAGACAGACAGACAGACAGACAGACAGACAGACAGACAGACAGATGTCGTGGAGTTCTTAACCTTATTGCCTTAGGGCTCCCACATGAACCTGCCATTTAGACAGCTCTTTTCAATGCATACACGGGCAGGATAGTAACAATAAAGGCTATAGGTAATGCACAGTTTTAATATTCTCTAACGTTCTCTTTTTAGCGATTAGGGAAGATTATCTCCACAGCACTATGGACAAATTCATAGGTGCTCAGATCGTCTCCCTTAAAGCTCCAAAAATTTAAAACAACTGATGGAGCCTGTTCTGTATTGACTGATTATGTAATCAAACATCTTGTCCCCTTAGTGATGAAATGTTAATTTCTTTCAGCTCTAGGTTGCACCACATGTTCATCAGTGCAGACAGGGATACGGAGTAATTTCCTATATCGTGAACATCTTCGTGGTGAGTGTGGCGCATGACCTCGTTAAAATCGCTTCTGTCCAGAACCGAACCAGCCTAGCAACCGCAGTGTCTGCAGGATAATCTGCACGCTCGTTGCCTCGAAAACCAGTATAATCTTGACCTTGCTCATAGATGAAGGTTAGGCCATTCTCCAAGTGTCTAGTGTTGCAATCAATTCTTGCCTGATCAATCCAATCTAGATTTTCTTCAGCATATATGTTATACCCCCTCCCCCTCTAACCAATCTGTTCATCTGTCTGGTGCCGATTGTCATGGTGGCCAGTGCAGATTCAATGATGGAGAGAACAAGCCCATGATATAACATTACAAGTAGCCGTTGCTCAAAGCTTACAGACGCCTTAACGCTTATTGCAACTAGATATTTCTCTGATATGGTTATAATTTGGTTTACAGTGTTTTATAAATTGTATCCATCTGTCAAATGTTATTCCCAGGATTTTAATGGAATTCTTGTCCCTGATTTATTGCACTAGGATGATATTCGATCTAATTCCTGCTGTGGAATCCAAACAATGTCATATCTATTTCTGCTCTATGGGTACACGAGGATGTCATCTGCGTATGATAGAGTTCTTCCTCTGCCATTCAGTTGTTATCTTGTGATTTTGACTGTGTAGGTGTTGAAGAGGATGGAGTACCCTCTGACAAACATAGGCTTACTGTTATCAGCTCAGAAGACTAGCTACCACATCGAAGTATTACCCTACTCTGGAACAGTTCAGCAGAAATCCATCGAATGAGACGTGGGGGAAGGAGTATTGAGTTCTATTAACAGATCAATTAGTTTGTGGAATGAAACCCTGCTGTATGCAGCATCCAAATCTATGGCGACTGGACATTTTTCAACTTGAAAACCTTCATATGTGTCATGTGCAAAGATAAAGGCACCAGGCCATATCTCTGTAGTCTGTCTGAATCCTCCAAATGTAGGAGGTAAGGCAGTCAATTTGCTAATATGTTTCAAGCTGGCTTGCCAACCTTCTGGATATTATCTTTTAAACTGTTTTGCCTAGTGTGTTCTGCGTGATAAATATTCTATAGCCATTTAAGTGAGTGACATCTTTGCCAGTTTTTCTAGTGGAATCAAGTAGCTATGCCGAAATCTTTCTGGGATGGTGACATTCACAATGTCTTTACAACTCAGCCCCAATCTGAGACGCAATTTTTCGTTATTTGAAAGACCCACACTGATTGTCGTCTGGGCCCTAATATAACCTAACGGTTAAACGGGGTTTCTATGACTTGTCCCTGTGGGGATTCTCATCAGAATGGTGGACTTTGTGTCACTGGGTGTTAATCGCTCATTGTGTGGTCCTGGTGGATTAAAATGCAATTTATGAGGCATATCAACAGCAGACGTGGAATATAGAAACTAGCCTTAAGCGACACATTATTAGGTGTTACTGCGTGGCAGAGAAAAATGCACCAGGAAAGCCTAAATATAATCATCACCCACATCACCACTCTTTTGTGCATTTGCACGTTAAGTAGGACAAGCAGTTTATCCCTCAGCGCCTATGCAACAAACAATATAAGCAACGCAAACTTTTCAAAATATTAAATAATGTGAATAGGAGAGTCATGATCGCTGAGGCCTGATCCAGACAAGGCACACGGAGAAGCACATATCCACTGGACACAGCCTTTGTGTGGAGAATGCTAACAAAACAAAAAACAAAAAGGTTGAGAAATCACAGTTTATTGCTTAAATAAGATCAACAAGTTGGAGAGGATGGTGGTAACTGAGGGAGAAGAGTTTTGGACAATTTGGCATCATGAAATGGAAAACATCTGCACACACACACACAAAAATGAAAGTACGTGATGCAGAAGGCTGTGGGAGGTTATAATGGCAAACACCTCATATATTGACCCCTTCTTCAGCGTTCTGAGCCCTTACGTTTTATTGCTGCAGATTATCTATGTGAATATACTTTAGTGATCAGTGACTTGTAAGGATTATCATTACAACACTCCGGACAGATCCATAGGTGCTCCGATCTCCTCCTCAAAAACTCCACAAGTGTAAAACGACCGATGACGGCTATGCCCATCAGCCTAGACAGAGATACTGAGTCATACCCTTTGGCGTGCTCGTCGTCTCGGTAAGTGGTGCGCATGACATTGATAACATTGCTTCTGTCCATTACTGGACCAACCATAGCAACCGCAGTGTCAGCAAGATAATCTGCAACTCGATCCCTTGGACTTCCGCATCACCTGGCACAAAGATGAAGGTTAGGACAGCCATTCGCGAAGTGCATAGTGTTGCATTCTGTAAGAAAGCTGGCTCACTTTTAATATAGCTCGTTTACACTGGAACAAATAAAGCTTTCAACAATTGACAACACTGGAACGCCGATCGAATTTTAATATACGTTCTGCCAGTTTATTTCTCCTATTCCATCACAATTACTCAACCACAATCGTCGCTGTTCACTTCCACAACTATGCCACAATAATAATTTACTCCACGTTGACTACACTTCATGCAAACTATATCGACATCAACACCGTCTTTTTCCAGCTCTGGTACACAAGTGAGTATGAGTTAATCTCGGGCTTTCCTTCGTTTAACTTTCCAGCCCCAAGTATCTCGTACGGCCGTTTATGCACGGATTGTCTGCATGTTTTGCTGTGAGCGCGGTGACCATGCTAAGCACGGATTGTCTGCTCGACGTGCGAGGCTTAGATATCTGTTTCGTAACAAATGGAAGTTTTACGAAAATAATGGATAGCTGATGAAACAGAGTCAGAGGTGCAAGAGCTGATAAATGGAAATGCATGCCTGTGTGACATCACAATATTTACAGATGGGTCTGTGTTGAGAGGTAAGGAGACTGGATGTGGTTTTATTGCAAATGTGAATGGATACTGCTTCCAAACAGCTTCGCGTACAACGTCATTACAACCAATATAAGAATTGGGATGGAGGCAATAATGGCAGCTTTTCGATGACTTGAAAACAGCACAGCTCGATATGTTGTGATTGTAACAGATAATGCTTCGGAAAATCGAAACTGGTGTCCTGCGATCGAGCGATCGAGTGGTTTGCCTCACTTGATAAGACGCAGATCAAGAGCATATCATGGATTTTCTGTCCAGGAGATTCAGATATGCAAGGTAAGGTAACCAGCAGTCTAACAGATCAGCTGCTGCCGCTCCTCTGGGCAGTGAGTTAATGCATGATAAAGTGGATGTGGTGAAGGCTCTATACTCTAGGACATCAAGTGGACAGAGAAAAAAAAAAAAAAAACACAGGAAATCTATATACTGAAAGTCTGATTCAGTGGGGTGGGTGGAAAATATTCACCATTAAAGGGGAAACGTAGGCAGACTTTTAATCAGGTTGCAGCTAGTCATCATCATCATCATCAGGTGCCTTGCCGACTGGCGTGGGCGATCATGCCTCTCCATAATCTGCGATCTCCTGCAGCATGTATCAGTTCGGGTGCCGACACACCTCCATGCCATGCAACAAGACTGTCAAGCATCTTCTCTCGTTGTCGTCCACTATCTCTCCTTCCACAGATCTTTCCAGTGGTTACAACATTTTCTATTTTCCCTCTTCTCATAACATGGCCGAAAAATGATGTCTCCTTCTGATGTCTGTGATAAGTTGTCTTCGGGCTCCCGCCTCTTTCAAAACCTCTTGGTTGCTCTATTTGGCTGTCCAAGGTATTCTAAGCATTCTTCTGTAAAACCTAATCTCCGAGGCCTCCAGAAATTGTTTGGCCTGCCTACCGATTGTCCAGGATTCACAGCCATATGTTAAAACTGGATGTATGTAGCAAGCAAGAATTCTTTTTCTAACTCTCAATGACAAGGATATATTGCACAAGATGTTTTTCATTTGATAAAATGCAGTTTTTGCCTGTCCTATTCTATTTCTTATCTCAGTTATGCATCTTCCATCTGATGTTATCCATGTGCCCAGATACTTAAATTTCTGTACTTGTCCTAAAATAATACCATCAACTTTTATTACACATTTAGGAATAATTCGTTTCTTTGATACCACCATTACTTCTGTCTTCCTATTATTCAAACTGAGGCCCATTCTTCCACTTTCTAACACCACAATGTCTATTATTTCCTGTAGTTCTTTCTGACTTGCTGCAGCTAGTACCAGTATCATATCAACTCTGACGAAAGGGACGGAACACGTGTGGGAGTGTCCCGACTGCAGTGATGTAAGTTCTTGATACAATCAATTTTACGAAGGTGAGGGTGTTGGAGGGTTGTTATGGCAGCGAGGTTCCGCGAGGGACATGCTACTGAATGAATGAATGAGGGTGTTGGCTCACGCTTCAAGTTTCAACTTCCAATCTGGAGAACCAGATGTGGACTTACCAAAAAAAAAAAAAAAATAGTCGAAAGGATCACCTTCGTTACAATAGGGATATCAAATAAGGCTCGATTTCTTTCCGTAGAACTGTCAACCGTCTGTTGAAAGCGTTTCAGGAATGTTCCATATTAAAATCGACATGTCGCATTTCCGCCCGCACTTTATTGGCTAGCTGACAGCCAATCACAAAGGCATGTCTTACAAATGGCGGGGGACGCAAAATTTGTCAATTCAGGGAAAGTGTTGAGTTGAAAAATGTACATCTGCAAACTGTTTGCCTGTTCTTATATCTGATGATTATTTGGAGTAGTTACAAAGACGTTGTAATTTGAAGGTATCTTTTTAAAAGTTTAATTATGTTTGGAATTATTGTATTACATTTCTGAAAGTGAAAGCTTCCAGTGTGATTTGTTAATTTAATAACAAATAATTGAAATAACTTATTTTCGAATGTTGTTGTTCGGGAACCATTCCGACGGCCGACTCAGTCAAGATGTGCAAGCAGTAGTCGGATCAGTTTATTATATTGAAAGAAGTTGCATTAAAAAAATAAAAAAATCATGAATGGAAAATAAAATAAATGGGTCTAAACCTTAACTTAAAGTTTAAGTTTAAGAACGCCAGCTGACAAAAATAGACTAGACTATCAAAACAATTAATTACTAGAGAACTAGAGAGAAACAGACTTCAAGTGCTAGTCGGACTAAACTTGTTCTCTCACACCACAGTCAGTCAGCAGTCACTACCACGGGTCCTGTCGAACTAAAACGTTGGAATTTATTTTATGCTACAAATATAAACAAAAAAGTATTTGCTTAGTCTTCGTTTTAATTTGAGAAAATCCATAATTATATTTAATAATAAAAAAAAAAGAATTATAAAACAGTGATTGGTTTAATTAATTTCTACTAGAGTTTGAGTTAGTATTATTTGAAAATAAATAAGCAAGCATTATTTATTACGAACACATTCTTTGACCATAGAGATTCACAACTTTACACTTGGTACAAATGGAATGATGTCTCCATCAAGAGCCAGATTGACTTTATACTTACCAGAGTTCAAGGAAGAAGGATAATTCTTTATTCAAGAGCAATCCCTAATGGTCTATGTGACACTGACCATAAAATAGTTGTGTTAACAGCGAAACATCTTACATTAAAGAAACACAGAAAGAAATTAACCAAAAATAAGGATCTCATCAAGATAGCAAATCTGAAACAGGAAGGAGTTAAAGAACAGTTACAACAGAAAGTAGAGACAGCATTAAAACAACTTCCACATGTAGTTGGCAATATTGAGGAAGAATGGAGTAAATATAAAAACACTATGCTTAGTATTGCAGAAGAATTATGTGGAAAACGGAAGAGTGGAAACAGACGGGGAAATAACATATAATTCACCTTGGTGGTGCGAAGAAGTAAAAGATGCAATTAAAAAGAAAAAAAAGGACACATAAACAGTGGATAAAATCAAAGAAAGAAGAAGATTAGATAAACTATAGACTGCAAAGGTGAGAAACCAACAGGAGTGTCAAGAAAGCATAACAAACATCCTGGGAACATTTCGGTGAGTCATTAGCAGAAAATGAGAAAACAACCAGCAGAAAATTTTTCAAAGTAGTTAAAAATATGCGGAAAAGAGATGAGAGCTACAACCCCATTGAAATAATTAATGATAAGACAGGAAGGCCATTGATAGATCCCGAGATAGCAGAAAGATGGAGGGAATACTTCAATGAGCTCTTTAATCCTCTAGGAGATCATCAGGAAAGAACAACTAAAGAGCACAGAGCAACAGTGTTAGAACCACACATACTAATGGATGAAATAGAAAAAGTCATTAAGCAGTCTCCCAAATATAAAGCACCAGGAGCTGATAGATTACCAACAGAAATAATTCAAATAGCAGGTGAAAGCAGCATCAGATGGCTTCACAGAATATTTAATGTAGCATGGGTACAACAAACTGCCCCTATTGATTGGCAACATGCAATAGTTATACCATTGTGGAAGAACAAAGGAAGCAAACGAGAATGTGGTCAATACCGAGGCATCTCTCTTTTAAGCCATGTTGGCAAAATGTATGCCAAGATAATAGAATAAGTCTCAAAAAAGAATGTTTTAACCAAATGTTTATATTTTGCTATTTCTTTTTTAACTAATACATTTAATTAACAATTAAGTGAAGAAAATATAGGAAAGTGCTTTGACTGCAATTTTGAAAGTCATTGACAGGCTTCATAGCCTGGGTGTAGTGGTACCCAACAGAGAAAAATAAAAATATCTCAGTATCCAGTCCATTTTCCTCAGATGCAAGCATATTCATATGACAGGAGCAATTTTCTGGTGCTATGGCAACCAATCACTCTAATTTTTCTATCATGGTCACACATATTCCTTTCTCTTTCAAGCATTTTAATAAGATGTTTACACATTAGAGACTGTCAAATAGTACTTTCATATCCTGACTGGTTTAACTCTTTCAGTCCCAAGGAACAAATCATGCATTAATAGGTTCCTACACAGAGAAGCCCAATAGACGCAAGATGCACTGATTTTACATCCCTTTTTACTACCCATAGGGCCTGTGATGCTAAATCCTTTGGGATTGAAATAAAGTATCTTCAGGCGATTTTAAATGGTTTATAGACTGGTTGGCTATCCTCTGAATAACGGTCCCAAATTATCGAGGCCGAAAATATACCCTAACAGGGCCTCAGTCTCATGTAAATTACGGACCTCTCTCCGACGACTATACCGCCACCGCCGAGAGTATCTCCCACGCTGCTGCGTGAGGTGCGGAGTGGGGCTAAACTAAATGCTGGGACTCACAAACAAATAAAATGAAGGGAGATGCAGTAGCTGCTGCTTGCGAGTTCCAGCCATCTAGTTTAGCCGCGCGTAGCGGTGCGAAGGTAATCTTGGCGGAAGCTTTTCCGCGGTATGCTGTGTAGTCGCAGGAAAGAGATCCACAATTTACATGTAGCTTTACATGTAGTCCATAGCTTTTGACACAAGCAGTTTAGCCACTCAGCATCTGAGAGTCCTCATATAACACGCACACACACACAAATCACAATGTATTAGTCCTCAGTTAGCACGAATTCGTTTAAATAAACAATAGATTTTTCAGTCACGTGGAATTCGTGTGAGTGAGTTTTTACTGTAATAAAGTTCCAAAACTTTTTTTTGAAAAAAAAACCTGGTTGTTTAACATGGTTACAAAGATGTAAAGCACAGAATATATGAGGGGTAGTCTTTTAGTAAAGGCGATTGCATTAATAAGTTTTTTTATAGGTGGCCAGACAAAACTGATCTATCCTATTTCTCGACAGTCTCCCTGCCTTGCAACACACGGATCCACAAGATTGTGGCTGCCTGCCAGGTGGAAGCTTTTGGGTGTGCCAGCAACCAAGTTTGCAACACCACATCGCCTCATTTTCATTTGCAAATCTCTGACCTCGCTAATCTTCTTTTAATGGGCCAAACAAATGAAAGTCTGATGGTGCCAAGTCTGATCTGTATTTTGGATGTTTCACTACTTCAGTCCACAGAGTCTGGTTTATCCACTGTATGCGCAGCAGTGTGGGGGCATACTGTTCCATACAGACTAGGATAAAGCTGTCTTTACGTAATGACTTCCCCTCTAAGTTTACAGGTGTTGAGTTGAGTCAAGAATTAACATCACAGCACTCGGGGCATTCCCATGCATGCTCCGTCCTCATCTTCAGCAGCCAGCACAGTTCCAATACTGATGGGACCGGTCACAATCTGCTTATATATCCGTCTTGCCTTTCCTCTGAGTGTAGTGAGCTTGACTTATTGACATATTTTTTGTTTGTTTTTGTTATAGCATTTCACATCTTTTTTTTACTTGCTTAAAACAGAAACAATAATATTTTGTTTCAATCAGGAATCAAGAGTCTGACAAAAAAAAAGTTAAATTCTTACTAAATGAACATGTCAACTTCGGCCCAAGTCCGCAGGAGATTACGGAATACCCCAACAAAGCCCAGGTTTGTAGTTTGTATTCAGGGATATTTTTAAGGTTTAAACAACAGATCATCCTCATGGCACAAGGGTAGTAACCTGTGATACTGTTGTTTGGCTCGTTCTAATTTCTGGACATTATACGTAAGTGCGCTCCGTTCTACTACTAACTGAAGTCTGTGTCTGAAAAATCTCAGCACATTGCAGAAACCTGTAGCAACGGTGAGGATCCTGAAATACTTTGAGTAGATTATTAATTACAAATTTAGCTCGTGCAGTGCAATTAGGCTACACTTTTTGGTTTTCAAATGCGAAGGGAAATCCTCTGTGCGCAACAGTACACATTGGCGTCCAATCTAACTACCCAGAGACAAGGGGAAATTAATAGAAGTCCATGCCTGGAGACCAAGCAACCTTTGTAGTTGTTATGCTCGTGCAGTGCAGTTAGGCTACTCTTTTTGATTTTCAACTGCGAAGGGAATTCCTCTGTGCGCAACAGTACACATGGGCGTCCAATCTAACTACCCAGAGACAAGGGGAAATTAATAGAAGTCCATGCCTGGAGACCAAGCAACCTTTGTAGTTGTTATGCATGTTTGTGTGTGTGTGTGTGTGTGTATGTGTGTGAATGCATATATTCTGATGTGTCTGTATGTGATTATTTTTCTTTTTTCTTAAAGATTTTAAGAAAAAATAAGCAGCAGTCTAACTTCTTGTCTCCTAAAACAGTACAGTTTGTGATCAGCCATTTTTCTCATGCATCAAATAATGCATGTATCGTCACATCTGTTATTTTTGGCTTGAGCTTGCTAAAAAGATCTGGCCAGATATTTGAATTTTTTTATCAGTATTTAGTGCAACTTGACAAGAAAAATGGCCTTTTGCTTATCTTATTGAGGTTATTGACCTTTTGGTCTGTTTAGGAATGCAAGAGTTATTGTAGAAAATAGCTTTCATTTCTTTATAGAACTATTGTAACAAACATCTACTGACCTCAAGGGTTTGAACAACGTTTTGGGCCTCTTTTATGTCGTGAGATGTATTGGATATGTGGAGCTAGTCCTCTGTTTTTAAATGAATAGACACTTGACGATGGATGCTATTATAAAACCAACCGTCTTTACTTCCCAGCACATTTCCTGCTACCCATTTTAGGCTTGTTCAACTGGGAGAGCAGGTCAATGAAACAAAATTCAGGCGTCATATGGGATTTAAACTCACCATAAATATGTCAGTAACAAAATAAACAAATTTGCAGGACATCAGGAGCCTCTCATGGCAGTGTTAAATGTCACATGCTAGCTTGGTTTGGGCACGTGGTGAGACATGATTCAGTTTCCAAGACTACTTCAAGTAACACTGGAGATATGGACAGGATTAAGTTATCATAAATTGTTCAACAAGCGGAAGACAAAGATGGCAGATTTTTACACCTCCAAAACCCTAATGGGTCAAGGGTTATGTTGTGTTAAACTCATCACCCTCATGCCACTAGCTATAGATGAAAGTCACTACACTACCTTGATGCCACAGTAGCATGACATGCTTTACTGCAAAACACTAGCTCTTATTATTTCATTGTTAAGGATACATACCCAAAAAAAAAAAAAACAATAATAAATAATACTGTCTTTTCGCAACCAAAACATTGAATTATACTCTGACATAGCCCATGATGAATGAGATGTTCAATATATGAAAGTGAGGTTAAACAGTCATGAGCAGGACGTGACAATTCCTTGTTTGTGCCCAATACCAGAGCACCATGTATTAGCTCTGCATTTATGAAAGCCTCCTTGGATTGGGGGGGGGGGGATGCTCATGTTCTGCCCCTGACTTCTCTTGAGGCTGACCAGCATTACATGGCTTCTCTGGACGGGCCTGATGTGGGGCACTGCCTGTGACCTGTGAAACAAAGATGACCACACAACAATGAGACTTCAGTGTCCCACAAAACTTACCGGGGAAGGCTAACATGATCAGCAAATGCCAGAGGGCACCAATATCAGTCAAGGTGTAAACAAGCACAACACATTTACATCTTTGGATGAACTCAGAAGAATAAAAAATACACCTTGTAGTCTTTGGCTAATAAACAGCATCCTTTCTCAGCCGCTGAAATATTTTGGTCATATCAAGCGCCACAACGGATTGGAAAAAATTATAGCAGAAGGCATGGTACCAGGAAGGAGGGGCAGGGCCGACCGACACGAAGATGGGCACAGGATATAAGTGACTCCTTGAGTGTTAAAGTTTATGAGGCGGGAGAACTGGCAGGAGACAAAGTTTCTTACAGGCAGACTGTGATGAGAGCGACGTTCTGCAAAGGACCTGCTACTTGATGATGATGATGAGTCCTTGCATGCATTTTTGTCTTTTGTCACCACATGCATGCACACATGTGTGCGCACACACATACTCTCTCTCTTTCTGTTGTTTTCATAGAGTTTGTTTTCTCCGCAGATCTGAATCAGAAGTCCCCTTTCCGAAACGAGCGAGGCTGGCTGCGTCCAATGACAGTCCAGTGTCATCTCCAATTAAAAGCCCTCTAAAACCGTCTGCAGAGGAAAATTCTGGATCTATTCTTACTGCATCTTTCTATGGCCTACAGAAAAATAAAACGGTCAAGGAAAATGTACCTTTAGCAGCTAGGAAAAACAACAAATCTGACAGTGTTAAGTCTTCTCATATGTCAGGGCAGCTAGCAAAATGTATGACTGAAAGTGGTAAGTCTACAAGTGAAAGATCCAACCTGGATAAGCTGATGCTGGGAAAGATTGCTCTGTCTCCTGTGAAACAGGCATTTCTTCAAACCTGCGGTCTTGTAGAATTCAGGAAAGTTTACAGAAATGAATATAAAGTGTTGGAGGAAGAAATGAAAAGGGCACATGTCAGAGTGACTAGACTGTTATCACATAGTTTGAACAAAACAACAGAGGAAGATTTAACTGAGGATTCTACTGATGAAGAAGACACCGTAGAGAAAAATATTAATTCTCAGACCAGAGCCAAACTTCCCTCAAAATCTGTTGCTGGCATTTGTGACAGTCAGCCAGTGAATGGGAATAGCATTCTATCCCCTAGAAGAAATCAGCAAAGGATGACAGTTAAAAATAAAAGTAATGAAGTAAAAGGGAAAACAAGCATCTCTGATAATAATGCAAATCATATCGGGAATGGCAAACTGAATTCACCCATCATGAATGGTGAAAGTGCTACACCAACAGGAGGACGTTCTCAAAACATTAATAAACAGTCCACGCCAAAGACATCCACACCTCCTAGCACCGAACGGAAATTTTTTAAAACACGGTCACCCTTAGAAGATACTAAAAGAGGAGTTGCTGTACTGACCAAGGGATTTGGTTTAAAATTTGTAACTACAAAATCAAAACCAGCAGGCAGCAAGAAGAAGCAGCCTGCATTTTCTCCCAGAACAATGCAGAGTGGTTCAAAACCAAGGAAATCCAACAGAAAACAACAAACAAATTCTGTTAAAACAGCGACCCCAGTCTCAGGATTCACATTTGCTCCTGGTTTCTTATCACCAGAAAAAGTTGCGACGGAGAAGTCAGCAGAAGATCGACCAGAAGAAAATGATAATGAGGGTTTTAGTCTTAATAAAAACAACTGCTCTACTTACAGTTCTGCATCACAGAATCACACAGCTGACAAAGTTATTGACAATCAGTCACTTAATGAAGTTGTTGATATCTGTTTGTCTGAAAACTCTGGTCATCAAGTTGAACAACATATTGATCTGTCTGTAAGGATTTGCTCTTCTGTCAGGCTTGTAAATCAGAATTATACCCCTAATGTTGGAGAAGAAGGCCAAACACCGCAATCATCCCATAAACTCTTCCCCATTTTTGAACGTAGAAATGATCAGCCGGCATCATCTAACAAGAAACAGTGAGTATTTCATTAGTTCTGACATTTTACCATGTTTATGATGCCTTAGACATTATGCTTGTGTTCTTGTACTTGTGGTCCGCATAATGGTGCTGGTCAGCTGAGATTTCCTCATTGACACTAGAAATGTTTATGTTGTCAGGATTTAAACACAGACACTGCTGCTGAGTGCATGTATATCATCCATGATTTGGACTTTGCAGCAGTTCTGCTTCTTCTGCTCCTCCTCCTCCTTCCTTTTTCTGTCTTATCCTTTTCCATTCACCTTTAGAAGGGGTGGTTGGCACAGTGTGTTAGGATTTACAGCTATGCTGCAATGTCTTATGGGCCCACCCGCCCATTTTCGCCAAACTCTTAATTAGTCACTTGCCGCAACCCGCTCAGTTTCGCCAAACTATTAATTAGTCACTTGCTGCGACCCGCTCAGTTTCACCAAACTCTTAATTAGTCACTTGCTGCAACACACCCAGTTTTGCCAAACTCTTAATTAGTCACTTGCTGCAACACCCCCAGTTTCACCAAACTCTTTAATTAGTCACTTGCTGCAACACACCCAGTTTCACCAAACTCTTAATTAGTCACTTGCTGCAACACACCCAGTTTTGCCAAACTCTTAATTAGTCACTTGCTGCAACACGCCCAGTTTCACCAAACTCTTAATTAGTCACTTGCTGCAACACGCCCAGTTTCACCAAACTCTTAATTAGTCACTTGCTGCAACACGCCCAGTTTCACCAAACTCTTAATTAGCCACTTGCTGCAACACGTCCGGTTTCACCAAACTCTTAATTAGTCACTTGCTGCAACACGCCCAGTTTCACCAAACTCTTAGTCAGTCACTTGCTGCAACACACCCAGTTTTGCCAAACTCTTATTAGTCACGTGCTGCAACACGTTTTTTTGAGGGGCAGTGTCTCCAATGAGGGGAGGGGGGCACACTGAGAAATTAATTAGTTTCTTTTACATGGAAAAATTTGCAATTTCTCTTGATTGAACTGTTTTCAAATGTTGCCCACCAGGTCTTCAGCATTACAGCTAAATGATACATCCCCAGTATCCATGTCAAGCAAATTACCCAAAGACAGTGGCAGTTCTCAGATGATAATTGTAAGTTTTGGTTTTTCATCTGCTTGCATACATCTTGACTTCCTCCCCCTTTTTTTCTTGTAAAGGTAATTTTAATTTTGCACAGACATCTCCTTAGGTGCCCTGTCTCCTTCCATCGATTACACAAGGGTAATCTCAACAAAGTTCCATAGCGCCAGCTGAGTTTTATGGGAGATAAGAGGCATGAGGAAAAATACAATGCATACCATCAAGTTTGCAGATAACCAAGCCGTCATCTTTATCTGTATCCTCTTCATGTTGCTGTTGACACATAAGGCACTAACTAGTGTTTTTCCTTTCTACCAATCTGCTGCTTTTCTGCTTATTGTATCCCATGTCATTTCACATTGCTTAATTTCCCTTTCTATTATCCTTCTCCAGGATTCCTTATGTCATCCACATCTTTTACGATCTGCCATTTTCAAGAGATCTGTCCCTGCCAAAGTGTCACATGGCATTCTGCAAACATATCCCTCTTCTTGCTTTGATAACATTTGCCACGGATAATCATTTCCCCCCACCCCCCCCCCCCCCCCTACCACTTATCAAGGATGACCCAGTTGTCATCTGAAAGGACTGAGATGATTGTGTGGTCTGGCTCTTCTTGAGACCTGTCTGATATGGGTAAACCAGCATAGCTCTGATAGTCATTAGAGCCACACACCCTCTTGCAACAGCATGGACTTGGCTGTATAGGATGGACCAAACCATCATACACACACCATCTTGCAACAGCATGGACTTGGCTGCATAGGATGGACCAAACCATCATACACACACCATCTTGAAACAGCATGGACTTGGCTGCATAGGATGGACCAAACCATCATACACACACCATCTTGCAACAGCATGGACTTGGCTGCATAGGATGGACCAAACCATCATACACACACCATCTTGCAACAGCATGGACTTGGCTGTATGGGATGGACCAAACCATCATACACACACCATCTTGCAACAGCATGGACTTGGCTGCATAGGATGGACCAAACCATCATACACACACCATCTTGCAACAGCAAGGGGTGGACCAAACCATCATACACACACCATCTTGCAACAGCATGGACTTGGCTGCATAGGATGGACCAAACCATCATACACACACCATCTTGAAACAGCATGGACTTGGCTGCATAGGATGGACCAAACCATCATACACACACCATCTTGAAACAGCATGGACTTGGCTGCATAGGATGGACCAAACCATCATACACACACCATCTTGCAACAGCATGGACTTGGCTGCATAGGATGGACCAAACCATCATACACACACCATCTTGCAACAGCATGGACTTGGCTGCATAGGATGGACCAAACCATCATACACACACCATCTTGAAACAGCATGGACTTGGCTGCATGGGATGGACCAAACCATCATACACACACCATCTTGAAACAGCATGGACTTGGCTGCATAGGATGGACCAAACCATCATACACACACCATCTTGCAACAGCATGGACTTGGCTGCATAGGATGGACCAAACCATCATACACACACCATCTTGAAACAGCATGGACTTGGCTGCATAGGATGGACCAAACCATCATACACACACCATCTTGCAACAGCATGGACTTGGCTGCATAGGATGGACCAAACCATCATACACACACCATCTTGAAACAGCATGGACTTGGCTGCATAGGATGGACCAAACCATCATACACACACCATCTTGCAACAGCATGGACTTGGCTGCATAGGATGGACCAAACCATCATACACACACCATCTTGCAACAGCATGGACTTGGCTGTATGGGATGGACCAAACCATCATACACACACCATCTTGCAACAGCATGGACTTGGCTGCATAGGATGGACCAAACCATCATACACACACCATCTTGAAACAGCATGGACTTGGCTGCATGGGATGGAACAAACCACCAAAGAAGAAAAAAAATTAACTATTTTAGTCATCATCATCTCATAAATCTGTCTGCCGTTAAGAGTTGTGGGAATAAATAATTTGCGATCAAGTGCATGCTGGGTGGCATTGGCTATTGTCACGTCGTACAAGGAAAAAGTGTCTTTAATGTTGTTGATCCATTTATTTTCGTGGCTGTCCTTGCTCTTGTACCTGAGATGTGGTGCCTGTGATGGTATCTAATATTGCTGCGTTATGAGATGGCCAAATCAGTTGAACTGCTGTTTCTTGATGAATCTAGATGTTTCTAGATGTTTCTACAACCTGTGATAATATTATTATCACTCGGTTTTGAATAGTTAGGTTGGTGGCTTTTCTCAGGCACCTCATCTCACAAGTGGTGATTTTGCTTATATGGGTTTTAAATAATGTCCATTTTTGGCACTGATAGCTCAGTGTTGGTCTGAATATACTGTTTATGATCTCAATACTGTTTTAGTGCTCATGAATAATGCGTTAAAATTTCATCATCTCACATGATCACCAGATTTATAGAGATCAGGCTGTGTTCTTGTTCTAACTGTTCTGTGTTATCAAGCCATCCATCCATTTGTTTGTCCATCCATTTATTTGTAGTTGTCTTCTTTCATAACATGTTCATTAAACATTGACTAAACTGTTAGTGAGTAAACATCACAGTGTCCTTTGTACACATTTCCAGGATGCAGGACAGAAAAAGTTTGGTGCCACCCAATGCCCTGTCTGTACTATGGTATATTGTCAGGCTGATCCTGCAGATGAGGCGGCCCATATGAAGTTCCACAGGCAGCATCTGGAAGTTCTCAAGTTTACAGTAAGTAATACAAAAATAAGGGAGTGGCTGGCAAGTAGTTAGAATGCTGGGCTCTCCTTCAGGAAACCACAGTTTAAATCAGTAAGGTGATGGAAATATTTTCTGCCGGGCAGAAAAAAACAAAAATTCTGACTACTAGATATGGGTTGGTTGCACTAGGGGTAGTAGCTAACCGGGAATCTGGATTTTTACCTTGGAAAAGATATATTGACCTTGGGAAAGATGTGTGTGTGTGCAGTTGACTGATCTTCTGTTCATTGTTTAGTTTGCTGGGTGCAGATAATATGCGTTGGAGAAAGGATGGGGGAACGGGTGCAAATGGTGTGCATTGAAGGAAGGGTGGGGGAACGGTGAGGTGTGTTGTAAGAAATGGACTGATTGAAGCCACACACTGACAGCCAGTATGTGATGGGAAGGGGCGGCTTGCACACCAGCCTTTTTTCTGGACAAGGTTTAAATTAGGAGAGGGTAGGGCTGGCAAAGTGATGATGTCACTTGGATTTCCCAATTCTATTTTAGGCACAGCTCATCCACAGCTGGTCTCCAGCTTTATCAACTGATGGAGGTCTCAGGTCTGGGCTCATTCTACTGTGCATTTGGCACTCAGTGGTCTCCACCCCCCCACCCCCCAATATCTTTTCTTCTCTCACCGCTCTTTTACCTTCAATTTGTTCACTCGTCTACCTCTCTCTTCTCCTTTCTCCATTCTTTGTCTCATTCCATCCCTTCCCTCTCTATCCTTACTTTGTTTTCGTGATCTCACTCCTGTCTGTCTCCTGCATTCTCTCTCTCTCTCTCTCTCCTCCAGTATTCTTCTTCTATCTGTGTCTTTCCTTTTACTCTCTTCTTTCCTCCTCCTCCTCCCCCCCCCCCCCAAATTATTTCTTTTTTACTAAATGTACTGCTCCATAACTGTCTTTTCCAAATAACTGTCCAGTACACAAGAAGTTTGATTTTTTATTTCAAGGTCAGTTTTGTCTTAGGTTCTAATAATGAAGTCGGGCCCAGTGAGTTGAGATTGGACGTTCATTGATGCATCTTAACCTTTGAGACGCGTAAGTCTAAGTGGCAGGGTTGTCAGATTGGTGCCAGGTTATATTGTGTCAACGGTCTTACCGGCAACCAAGCATGCTGTATATTAAAGGATGTGAGCAGTTTTAACGACCACAAAACATGAACAACTGGCCATAACCCCAGCCCCCTACCCCACAGACTGAACCTAGGTCTCACGATAGAGTGCGGTGGCCTGCAAAATGCTGTGAAACATAGCGGTACCCTCCTCGTCGCCTGCCAGGGGTGACAGCTGAAATAACCTCATGTTCTACTCAGAGTCTGAGGCGGCTAGCATATTCCCACTAACAAACACTGATTCTGCTTACGATTGAAAACGCAATGTCGATGGGCGCTGCTCACACAACAACGATTAACACGCAATGCAAAAAGCATTGCAAAGACAACAGTACATCCTAACACCCCTTTAACATAGACCAGCCTGTACAAGCAGCAATAAAAGGTAGGCTAGTGTGTAGCTAGGTCCGACTTCGTTACTACAACACTGTCTTTTGATATGTTATATTTGTTAGCACCCTTAGTGTTTGAACTGACTATAAACATATTTTCAATCTTTGTCCTCTCCCAACCAGCCCCCTCATTTTTTGTCCTACCTGCCTTTTACTCTTTGCATGTCTGTCTGTCACTGCCTCTCTCTTTCTATTTGCCATTCTCTCTCTCTCTTTTTTTCTCTCCATACCTTCAATTGGAGTAGCAAGGTCATGTGGTTCCTAGTGCAGAACATTTCCTGTCCACCACTTCCTCGCATCATCAGGGAAGGCTCGCTCATGGGCCACTCAAACATCCAAGACCTACAACAGATTGCAACGAACCGCCATGCATGGAGAGTCATGGCCTCTGCCCTATGTGCCGCATTCGACACAAGAGGAAAGACTAACTAACTTCCTCGCACACATATTGAATAAATAAATAATTTTAAAAACACATTTGCCATCTCCTCCCCCCCACCAACCCACCCCCCACAGTGATAACATTTGTCTTTTCCTAGTGGTTGTGTCCAGTACACACACAATTGTGTTATGTTTGGGGAGTGGGTGGGGTTTCAGTATGAGGCTGATGGTTTTTTCTTTTGATGTGTTGTTATATTTGTTAGCAATTCTGGCATAATTTTACTCTCTGTCTTGTCTCCCTATCTGTCCCTCTCTCTTTATCTCTGTTTGTCACTGCCTTCCTCCCCCATCTCTCTCTTTACATCTGTTTGCCTCTCTCCATCACTTCCTCTTTCTGTGCCCTTTTCTCTCTTTGGTTCTCTCCCTCTGTATGTTTGCCTCTCTATACTGTCTCTCCCTTCTCTCAGTCTGCATCTCTGCTTGCATCTCACTCTCTACCTGTCCCTTCTCTCTACCTCTGTCTTCCTTCCTCCAACTCTTTTGTCTGTCGTGTTTTCCTCCTTTTGTATCTGTTTCTATCTCTTCTTCCTCCTCTCTACATTTGTCCATATCTCTATATGCATGTCTCTCTTTTTTAATCTGTCTCCATCTCTCTTTCACTTTCCCTCCCCCACTCTTCCTCATCATGTCTCCATCCCTCCCTATCTTTTTCTTTTTTCCTCCTTTCCTCTTTCCCTTCTTCCCCCTTTCCTCATTTGTCCATCTCTACCTGCCTCTTTCCCCACACTGTCTCCCTCTCTGTCTTTCACACTGTCTCTCCCACTCTACCTCAGTATCTGTCTTCCTCCCTCTCTGTATTACTCTGTCTCTCCTTCAGGTACCAGGTCTAGAACAGACAGGACTTCAATTTGCTTCCCTATGCCACTAAGTTTAGAAAAAAAATTTTAGAGACACTATATCTGTGCTGGTATACCCTCATTTGTGAGCAGGAATAAAGTACCATGTGTGCTCTGTACACCCTTGAACAAGGCCAAAATACTTTGCCTCAGTATTATCCCAACCCAACCTTGAAAAAAAAAAAAACTCCCTTGAAAATGATCTTGAAAAGCCTTGAAATTGATTGGCTACGAACCCTGGGCTGAAGAATAAACATTTGTACAACAGAAATTTTACCAGTGATCAAAAGCCTCCTTATGGAGGTGGAGTTTATTCACCTGTTGAAAATGTTATATAAAGCTAATAATGAACTTCCTTGTGCTTTCGCAGGGCTGGAAGAAAGAGCGGGTTGTGCAGGAGTACCCAGAAGACCTTGGTCGAGTCATTCTAGTTTTGCCCGATGATCCAAAGTATGCAAAAAAGAAGGCAAGTGATACATTTGTTTGTGCCAAAACATTTTTCATGCCAAGATTTGTTTCCCCTTGATTACTGCCTACACCTGGTTTGATGTTGACTGCACTACCCATCCAGGGCTGAGTGGTCTATAAAATACGAGTCTAACATCACATGCCCAATGTGCCACTGCTTTTAAAATTGTTCTTTACTTCTTTGGGGGGTGGGGGGCGGCTTGTACTGGAAAACCCTCATGTATGCTCTGAGTTTCATTATCATCCTGTTGTGGCATTATCCGTCACATAGAGCTAAGATTCTGGTGCTGTATTTCATTCTGTTCTGTGCAATCGACTCTTTATCATGAATAGAGTTTAGTCCACTTGGCCTCTGTCTGAGGGTTTTTCTCGGACGTCCTCGTTTCCTCAATCCGTTTGTTGCCCATTTCACTGCTCGTTCTGTTAGTTTTTCTGCATATGTCCAATATATTGCCATCTTCTTTGTCATGTAATTGAAATAAGCGGTTATCCAGGCATTTCTATTCTTTCTCATTTAACTTCTGTTCATGTCTCTACTAGTTCTTCAGCTTTCACTAGCGTATGTTTTAAAATACATAACTTGGTTTTAAAACCACATAATTTATAATTTGATATTTTGTTCAGACTTTTAAAAGCGCTGTTGTCTTGTTAGTACATAATTCTTTCTTTGTGTTTTCTTGGCAGTTGATACCTAAACGTGTAAATGGATCAGTAACTCTAATTCATTTTGTCTCCAATGTGACATCAGCTTAATCTGTTATTGCTGCTTCAGAATATTTGTCTTCTCATAATTAATTATTTAATTTGACCATTGACACTATAAATTTATAGATACGGGGAGAAAAAGACAGTCTTAAGGGCTGAAATTTCCAAGCGCTTTGTATGTAGTGTCTACTAATAAAACTTTTTCTTTTTCTTTTCACTGTAGTTAAATTTCAGACATCTTTCTTTTTACAACATATAGTAGCAGTGTAATGTAGGAGAGCATGCAAATAATTAACTTTGATCTTCAATAGAACATTGAAACTCAAGAGACACTACTAATCACCAGATCATTATAATCTCTTAACACTTACTGGAAGATATTAAAATAAATTGGTGATCAATTTCACTAATGACCTTCTTGTAACAATTCCTTCAAATTAACAATGATTGGCTATTGGTTGCTTGCTCATGAAGATTTCTGTTTGCAGTTTGAAATCACTGGCACTTTGAAGATCTGATGAGGACATCGGTAAGAAAGTTGGTTGTCTTGTAATAATGCTGGCTCACTAGGGAACAGACAGCTTTCTTTAATTAATATTGCAAAATAGCGGTCAATTTCCAAATACACATGTCAGTTTATTCTTCCAGATTCTTACATTTCACAGTTATTCAGTTATCAGCATCACTGCTTGTTGCCACAATACATCTCTAGTGATCATTCACACAACGCTAAGGCATTTTAGTTACTACATCACCCCTGTCTTCTTCAAGCTCTGGTTTCCAACTGACCACGAGCCAACCATCTGGTTTTGCCTTGTTCATATCTTCACCTCCAAATATCATGTGCGTCTTTTCTTGCATGGGTTTTAAGCTTGGCTTGCTTTAAGTGTGGACCACCACGCAAAGCACTTCATCAGATTTTTTGCTGTGTGCAAGCTTATGATAGATAGTTTGAATACAATGGTAAAATGTCTATGCATAAACTTGTTGTCATCGTAGGTAGAGGATGTGAACCAGCTGATGGGCAAGGAGCTAGGATTTTCTGACACATCAACACCAATTCACCCATATCACAAGGTATGTGTTGTGCCTAATACATCTTTGACTTTATTTCATAAAATTAAACATAGTTTAATAGCTGTGTTTAATCGTTCTATGCAGTCATTTTTTTTTTAAAAACTAGTCTTGAAACTGTTGTAAAGAAGAATCCATGGAAATGTATTTATGGTACACATTATTTATAAATGTGTATACAGCTAGCTTCATAGCAATTACTGCTGTTGGGATAAGCACTGGGTATTTTCAAATTCTAATCCACGGAATGCAAGATTTAGCGACTGATATTGAACACACAGATCTTAGTCTATAAAAGGATGGGAAACATTTTTACAATTATAAATTGTTTTTCTAGATATCTTAACATTTTCAACAAACGAAGTAGAAAAGCTACAGGCACAAAACTCATGAACATTTTTTTTAGTGACTCCATGATGAAGAAGATCAATATGTGGAATGAAAATGGTGTTAATCACTACAAAGTCCAACGCTTTGTCCCATCACCTTTATCATTGTCCCAGTTTATGTCAGTGTGAAAGGCAATGAAAGGGGAGATACCCTTGTAGGCAGTGCCACCCTAGGAAGTTGCCCTTCGCTGGACAGAAAGAACATAATGCTATAGAGAGAACACAAGCTGAAAGCTTCAAACAAGAGGATGTGAGTGATTTCTCTCTGACTCCGGTGCAAAGTCTGGTTATATCAATTGGAGTAGCTTTCCATGAAAAGCAGGCAAGAGTCCATAGTTTGTACATCAACCATTACAGAACATAAGTCATAAACATCAAAGACATGCTTAGGAAAGATCAGAGCACTTACACGTACACCTGGTGTGCTATAAAGATGATTCTGTAATGAATTGTGAAGCTTCTCCTGGCAGTACATGTCACTAATATAGCTTTCAGGAGGTTGAACAGAGTATATGATATTTGCCCTGTTGGTTTTCCATCTACGATGTGACTTTTGAAGCTGCAGAGGTGGTTGAATTATCAGCTAGCAATAGATATAAATAGACCCCCCCCCCCCCCCCCCTGCCCCCTTTAAAAATTAATAAGGTATCTGCCATTCATAGAAACTATGCCAACTTTTAACATTGTCTCAGATGGTCTAGTCAGGCCAGATTACAACTTTAAAGAAATGCACAAGCTTTGGTTGATGTTTATCATCATGTTGCAGAACGTCGCTCCCATCAGAGTCTGCCTGAAAGAAACTTGGTATCTCACCATTTCTTCCACCTTGTGCACTTTCATATTTAAAGAGTCACTTATAAATAACTGTGCCCATCTTCACGTTGGTTGCCCCCTGCACTTCCTTCCTGGTAGCATGCCTTTTGCTATTATTTTTTCCCAGTCTGCCATGGTGCTTGGTAAGACCAAAATATTTAAGCTTCCGAGACAAGGTGTTATTTATTAGCCAGTCTTCCTTGATGTTCAGATCTTTAGAATGTCAGTATTTCTTCTCTTCTTTGTCCTTTGTATTCTGAGAATCTTTCTATAGCATTTCAGCTTAAAGCTTTCAGCTTTATCTTTCTTAAGGAAAAGGAGAAAGTCCATGACTCAATCTGTATGTTACTACAGGGAAGATGCATGCTCTCAAAATATGAACTTTGATTTTCTTGCTGGGGCCTAATGATAGATGTTGTCAGTCAGTGTTACAGAAGTCAATTTATACTTCATTCATAAACTAGGTGTTCATTTTCTGTCAGTTATTTTTGATAAAGTAAAAATAAAAGTCAAGGTATTTAGGCCATTGGCGCATTGGGCAGATGGCGCTAGACCTATATTTATGTAAACAACTTTGCACTTGGTGGTGATATGGTCAGCATTGGTGCACTTGGTGGTGATATGGTCAGCATTGGGTAGGCTGCCTTTTCTTTACATGGCATTCCCTAGTACTCACTGTAGGCTGGGTTAATTGGGATCCCTATGTAATTTACAATAAAAAATATTCCTTAATATAGATTCAAACAGTAAGAAATGCAAACCAGAAAGCAAAAGTCTAGCCACTTAGCTACCATTTTAGCTCCTGCTAAAAGATGTTTAGTTTGTGACAAATGCTGTTTCTGTGCTGACTTTGATGGCAGTTTTTGTTTTGATGGCAGGTATTTCTGTATGTGCAAGACAAACAAATAACTGGCTGCTGTGTTGCTGAACCCGTTCAGGAGGTTAGTTTCTTTATTTTCTTTGGTTTATAAAAGTGCTCCAGACTTTATGCAACAAGAATCCTTAGTTATGTTACAGTATGTAATGGTTAGTGGAGAACAGCAATGGAGAGTATGTTTCCAGGAGAAAGAGGCAGAGAAGGAAACACTGCGCATTCATGAGGACCAATAATATTAAACTACGCTTCTCTGAAACAGGTCACAACAGTCAGGCCGGTTTTCGGATGCAGCAATGAAATAAAAGTCTTGTTCAGGTCTTCCTAGGATGAGAGGATTAAGAGTTAGTTTTTATGACTGCTTTCTGTGCTAAATTAACATTATGACAATAAAAGAAAGATTACAAATATATAACCTGTCCTGACACAGTGAGGCATTCGGGGAGTAGAGAAAATTAGAATGAAGAAGAACCTGTGTAAAAAAATAAAAGCTGTAGTGTAAATTATTCTGCTACATAAGATTTTAAAATGTGTGTTCATCTTACATTGTTCAGGGGTACCGCATCATACCAGGGGACTTGGACAATAGTCAAGAAAGCGGACAGAGACCATGGTGTTGTTCTCAAGTCCCAGAGCCTGTTTGTGTGGGCATTAGCCGCTTGTGGGTTGCTGCTTCAAGCAGAAAGACTGGAGTGGCTACAAAGCTGGTGGACTGTGTCAGGTGTGTGTTTTGGAATGTTTTACACAGTTTTTAGTGTGGTGGTGCATGCCTATATGTGTGCGTTTATATGTATATTGATTTAAGAATTGACATCATAGCCCACTGGGCATACCCACAGATGGTCTGTCTCCAGCATGTCTTTATGAGTAGATGCTGTTTTCCTAGCATACTGAATATACATACGTCGTTCTCTTCCTCTCATAAGTCCCTCCTTGCCTGATTCATACCCAATTCCTTATTCACACATTCATACAGTTATTCCATATAATCTTGTCTTCTGTCAGCATTCGTTCATACACGGTCTTAGAATGTCTCCTTTGCCCAGTACGAGTGTTCCAGTAACTGTCACTGTTGTAGCCATAAAATGCGCTCCTTTATTCTCTTGCACTCCTGCATATCACAGACAGTATATCCATGTGTTCCCTGTAATGTTGATGTGCTAATACTTGATATCCGCTCATGCCGTGTTTGTCCATTTTGGACCTTCCACATTTATATATGCATGCATGTGACTGAACTATGAATAATGTTTATTTATTTGTATGAATGTATGCATATACGTGTGCGAAGGAATGTAACTCTTGTTACATGATTAGTATGTATGTGCTTAGTATTCATATTGTGAGATGAACCTAATATGCACAGTGTATAACATATAAATGCTGCGCAAAAAAAATGTGGTGCCACCTTCACAGTGAAGGTTGGCTACAAGGCACCGAATACTGTCTTTAGGAATATTATGTGGTGAGACCCCTGCCTCATCCCCGGTGGACTCTCGTATCACTGTCTAAAAACCATAAGAGTGGTATAGAAAGACACCCACCATAGACATTGAACCCTAGCACTCGAGGATTGCTAAATGCATTCACTAACCTCTGCACCACAGAGCAGCACCAACAAATTATGTGCAGTCTCCACAATGTATGAAATGCTAAATATAACACAAAATGTGACTAGACAGCTCAACGGAGGGGATGTAAAAGACGCACACAACCGAATGTTTTGACCAGAGTCTTTATCAACGGAGTACTAAACACAGCATAAACTGTGACTAGAAAACTCAGCGGACAAGACAATACCACTAAAAAAAAATTTGCAACATGGAAAACAAGAAGTACATAATGAGGGGAAAAGTATGAATATGAAAGCAATAATGTGAAATGAAATAAATAAAGCGTATGTGAAAAGAGGGGAGAAACATGAATAAGTTAAATAAATGAATTTAAATAAAGCTATGTTAAATATATATAAAAAACTCAAGAGGAATTATGTTGCTGTCAGTTCCTGGAAAAATATTAAGTAGAATTATTTTGGAAAGATTAAAAGATGCTATTGATAAAATGCTAAGAGATGAGCAGACAGGTTTTCGGTCAAACAGATCCTGTACTGATCAGATAGCCACATTACGTATTATAATAGAGCAAAGCATTGAATTGAACTCACCACTTTACATTGGATTTATAGACTATGAAAAAGCATTTGACAGCATAGATAGGGAATCTCTCTGGAAATTGATGGGGCACTATGGAATCCCACAGAAAATTATCAACTTAGTAAAGGCAACATATAAAGACATGAAATGTCGAGTTCTTCATGAGGGAAAACTAACAGATGCATTTGAAATAAAAACAGGTGTGCGACAGGGATGTCTTTTGTCACCCCTCTTATTTTTACTGGCTATAGACTGGACTATGAAAACAGTAACTGCTAACACCAAGAATGGAATTCAGTGGACCCCTACAAAACAGCTTGATGATCTGGACTTCGCTGATGATATTGCTCTTCTGTCCCATTCACGGAATCAGATGCAAGATAAATTAAATATACTTAATGCGAGATCAAAGCAGCTTGGTCTGAAAATCCAAAAAGGAAAGACAAAGATAATGAGAATAAATCAGGCAAATAGTAATGTTGTTTCTATTAATGGCACCCCACTCCAAGACGTGGAGTCGTACACCTATTTAGGCAGTAATGTAGATAAAGATGGAGGAACTGATAGAGATATTAAAATAAGAATACAAAAGGCAAGAGGGGCTTTCATAGCACTAGGGAATTTGTGGAGGTCAAAAGAAATTAAAAGAAATACTAAACTAAAAATTTTTAATTCTAATGTCAAATCAGTACTATTGTATGGGGCGGAAACATGGAGAACAACCAAGGCAATTACTAATAAATTACAGACATTCATTAACTGGTGCCTGCGCAGAATAGAGGGAATAAAATGGTATGATAGAATAACTAATGTAGAACTTTGGGAGAGAACTAAACAGGCTCCAGTGGACCAGGAAGTGAGGAAAAGACGTTGGCGTTGGATAGGGCACACACTGAGAAAACAGGAGAACAGCATTACTAGAATGTCTTTGCATTGGAACCCACAGGGGCATAGGAATAAAGGAAGGCCAAAAAACATATGGAGAAGAGAGCCGGAGAACGAGGTTAGAAAGATTGGGAGGACATGGGGAGAGCTCCATGCAATGGCGAAGAATAGAACGACTTGGCGTGAGTTGGTTGAGGGCCTATGCTCCATTGGGGGATAGAAAGGCAGAAGAAGAATGTTAAATATTGATCCCTCCAGGACTGAAAACATCAAAACTATGAATGAAATGATTTTCTAATGAGTAGCGGCTGGTTTGATCACCAGAGCAGGATTTAATGTGTAGGTTGGCCACATCGTACCACTTCAGTATTTAAGATCATTACACCTCTGCAGAAATCAAACCCTAGTACTCGAGGATCATAAAATTGTTAAACCCATTTGTTTAACCGCTTCACCGTGTGGCTTACGAAACCCCATTGTGGGGAAAACAAGAACAGATCCACTGCCTTTCCAGCAAGCATATTGTAGGAGTACAACAACTGAGAGAACAATCAACTGCACACAAATAAGCCAGTAAAACTGATGTACACGCAAAACTCAGGCCCTGGCACAAAGCCAAATGGACGAACAACCAGGACTTTTCGCTAGAGCTTACAGCTGGTGAACAAAGAAGAAGTAGTTTAACCTCTAAGATACAGCCACACTGTATGAAAAAACTCAAATGTTTGGATGGGCCTGAATCCCCTATATGTGAATCTTTCAAAATAAAGTTTGTTTGCTGACTGTGGTGGGATGGAATTTAAAAAAAAAAAAACCATTGGTCTCAAAACAATTTGCGCAGCATAATTTTTTTTTGCAGCATAATTTTCTTGGAAGGGAACATGATGAAGGAAAGAATTGATCACTTCATTTCCAGCATGCTAGGTGATAAAACATTTGTGTTAATTTGCGGCTTTTCATCTTTCTTGATAAGTTTGGCCATTGATTGTCTTTTTTACAACTCTGTGAATAAATACAGCTCTTTCATCCTGTACTACACAGATCTGTCTGTTTTTTCCCTCTGCCACTTGACAAGCCCATCCACCTTTCTTACTTTTTTCCCTCTTTCCATCCAAATTTTTTCCCTCTGCCTTTCTGCAGACGCATACAACTTCCTTCCCGTCTGCCACTTTACGACCCTCACACGCACCCCTTTTCCCAGAGATGCATCCCAAACATGTCCAGCTGTTCCCCCTGCGTGACTCTGAATCCATGCAGCCCCTGCCCCCAACACCCACCCTAGTCTCAGACCTCTAAAAATCTTCCTGCTTGTCACTGCATCCCACTCCCTGTGTGGATTTCAGGGCTCCACTGTCGGGAAAACAAGAATCGACCCACTGCTTGCCCAGCAAGCATGTTGTTAGAGTCAAATAAATGGGGCATTCCTTCGAAGTTGGAGTGCGTCTGCCTGAGAGGCAAGGAGCCAACAGTCAGCGTGTAAAAAAAGCCAGATCTGTCAAATTGAAGTGCATTCAACACTCAGGTAAACGCGAAGATTAAGACTCTGCCCTGCATTGTGTTTCTACAGTAATTCTTCTGTTCTCGCCTCAACAACAAGTGATATTTACCATTTTGTTTACTTGCTTTACAGGCAGTGGTTCAGTTATGGTAGCCTCATTCCCAAACACAAGGTTGCCTTCTCTGACCCGACACCGGATGGACGCAGGTTTGCACAGAAATATACGGGGACTCCAACATTTTTGGTTTACAGATACAATTATGGATAAATGTGTATCTGATTATTGAAGATAGTTGCATTCACAGTCCATAATATTCTAAATGAAGAATTCTGTATTTATTAGAGGTAGTCATATTTATGTTTATTTTCCTGTCTGGGTTTCGGGTCCTGATTTTGGGGCAAAGAAAATATAGATCGTCTGCCTTCTTAACAAGCATGTCGTAAAAAGTGACTTATTATTCCTGTTTCTTTCTAAGTCTGGCTTAATCTGTCTGTGAGTTGAGAACTATTAGTCTGCATATAAATAACATAGATCTGTAAAACTGATGTCCATGCAAAACCCAAGTCCTGGAACCAGGTCAAGGTTAAAAAATGGTTGAAAAACCGGAACTTTCTGCTGACGTTTACAGCCAGTTTATATTATGCTTATTAACTCGCATTACTACCGTTCCATATGTAAGGCATGTAGATAGAAGACAGCATGTCTACATGCTTGTTATTTGCCCTAAAGAAACAGTACTTCTCTCTGTTATTCCCGACTTCACACCTTTAAATCTACTCCTTAATATCATATTTCTTATTCCAACCATATGTGATATTTCTGTCTGCCATATTTCCTTATTGGTACAGCCTTAGGGTTGACCAGCCTCATAAAATGAGCACTGGACAATTTTCAGGAACTGTCAGGGGAAAGCGTAATGAAGCCAGCTCACCCCACTTGATCAATCTGTGATCTAGTGTATGGGAAGGCCTAACACTTAACCCTTTATGGCTGTGTCTGCCTTTGCCTTCTAGAGTGAGAAGTACATGTAATTTCACACAGGAAATTTACACAACCAGTCACAAGTTGTTTTGTTATGATGTATTTGTTATTGTGTGGACTTTACATTATGTATACTTCTTAGTGACTTGGACCAGTGGTACTGTAGTCGGTCACTGTGGTGAGGGATTCACTTTGTTTTAGCGAATGTAAAGTGTACAGAAAATATAAGATAATTCTTCCTCTGTTCTGTACAAGACAAATAAAGACATAGAAAATACTGTTGCCTGCTGCTGCAGTAGGCTAGCAACTTTGAAACTTGAGCTAGATTAGAGTGGTGATTTCTGTGAAGATGGCTATTCCTTGTCAGAAACAACCAGCGTTATTTCAAAAACCAACCCCATTTTAGAAGTTTATCTTAATTTATCTAAAAGCTTGCATAGCAAGGAAACTATAAGGGAGGCAAGTGGAGACATGGAAGACTTTATCTCTATGCTGCATATTGTGTTCTGTAAGGCAGAAATGGTTGGGGAGAGTTACATGAGAGGGCCTCCTTTTAATTTTTAGATAAGAGAAAGTCAAAGAAGCATTTGGGACATTCCTGTAGCGCTCCATCCAGCAGCCAATGCAGAGTTCAATTCTGATGGTACCGGCATTGTCTGATTGTACGTCTGCCTTTCCTCTGAGTAACTCACCTTAGGGGGGGGGGGGGGGATAAAGGGGATGGGTTAAATGTTGTTTAATATAATAAATAAAGCCCTTTTTGGGAGACCATGTGATGATTTGTGTCTTGTCTGCACAATATTTGTTATTTACTTATGACAGATGTTCCATATGCACATCGGTTTTAAGTCTTGACACATTAGTACTTGTTATTATTTGTTTGTTTTGTTATCCATGTTTGTTGTTTCACTTTTTTTTGGTTTATATTTTTGCACCCAGTGCATATATCTTATAGTTTCAGGTTTTCTCAAATATGTTTGATCAACCGTAATAAAATTAAAAACTTTACTTTTCAGTACCAGGCACATTTAATTTACAGAGATTAATGCAATGAACTGTGACTAAAACACGTAATTAAATGGGGAAGGAGGACGATGTGCACAAAACAGACAAATCGTTTCCCTGCAGCCTTTTTTGTTTTAACTTAATTCTGTTTTATCCTGTGCAATCGTTTCGATATGGATGGAAAACCAGTCCAACACCCTGGTCTTTCAGCAAATACGTCTACATCATTGCTTAATTTGTGTGTATGGTTATCTATAAAGCATTGAGATCATGAAACATGTTCGTGACCAAATTTGTTTTTGCCACATTTGTGTGCTTTTGAAAATATTGGAGTTGAAATATGAAGACATTTGTTTATAGCTTCACTTTTGCTGAGTGACCAGATGTTTAGTTGCTCAGAAGTAATTTTGTTTGTTAGTTTTCTTTGCTTTAAATAAAAGCATACTATTTTTTTTTTTTTGACTACCTCTTCTTGAGCAGATCCTGAGTTAATGAATTTAAGTTACCATTTTTTCACTGCCATTGTAGATCAGTAGTGTTCAATAAAGCAGGATTGTATGCTTCTGTTGCCAAAAACTTGATCAAGCTATACTTTGCCACTTAAATATTGCTGAAAATATGCAGCAGTGAAATACCCTGGGTATGAACACATCATTTGTGGAAATGTGAAACCTACCACCGTGTGGGTTCCGGGGCCCCATTGTAGAGGAAAACAAGAATAGAACCACTGCCTCCCTAAAAGCATGTCGTAAGAGTTGACAAGTTGGGGAGCTTCCTTTGAAGTCGGAGTGCATCTGCCGGAGAGGCAAGGAACCAACAGTCTGTATTCAAGAGAATGAGATCTGTAAAACTGATGCTCACGCAACACTCAGGTTCTGGAGCAGGACTGCAGTTCAGTAGTGGACGAGCAACCAGAACTTTCCGCCAGAGTGTACAGCTGGTGAACGCGAAGAAGAAGAAGCCAACACCTACACTTGGACTGTAAGGTTCAGGTATGGAATATTACTTACCACTTCACACTTTTTTGACAGTATCATGAGTGCCTTTTTTCTAGGAAATGTAATGCACCCTTTTCAACATAAAATCCTCTGGCAATGGCTGCAAGTAAATGATGCTTTTTATACCATTGACACATTTAGCATGTGGTTTTTAGGTCTGTATTTTCTATAAAACAATCAGCACTTGGTGGGTGATGTGGTCAACACCATGGGGGGCACCATTACTTTCCAAAATAATTCCTGCTATATACTATTTGCTTAAGAAACTGGGAAACCCAGGTCAGTTACATAAAATTCACATATACACAAATTCTATCTTCAGACAGGCAAATATTTGGCCACTGTGCTAATATAGCTTACCTAGACTGGTTGTGCTATTCATTTGTGTAGTATTACTTTAGTGTGGTGCCTAGAGACATGACTGCACTTTGTTCCAACAGATAAGTTTTGCAAAGACAATAAAAATGCATTATCAGAGAACAAAAGGAACAGGTAGATCCAGACAGCTTCACCTGCTTGTTTTGAGCCTGAAAATATGGTTATGGAAAACAAACTCGACCTCTTCAAAAATTATTAGGAGTGTTTAATTTGAAACCTGTTCATGCTGCAGTGTGCGTAATTGCATGTGTCGAACGTGATTATATCATAGTCATGTGAGAGGTACTGACCAAGGGTTGTTTGTAAGCTAATGCAATACTGCAAGGTATGTTCACAGTGGGTACCACGTATTGAACGCAGTAATTACTTGGTTCAGTAAGAAACTAATCTTTTTTTTTCCTTTTCAAATTTTTGGGATGTCATTTGCTTCCTACTTAAGCAGTTTGAATGTTTGTGTATTTCTGCCACACCTGGAATTTTCGTGCTTTTGTAATAAAGCCATTGGAATGGGTTTAAAATAAACACTGCGTTACAGTTGTAACTCGTAAATGTCCGCTTACTTATAAGTCAGACCTGGTATACGTCCTGTTTAGATGCGACAAATTTTGCTTTGTATACAGCTTGTATACGACTGCCATGTTAGAACTTGTATGGGTAAAAAAGTGTCACTACACTGTGCTACTCTTGTTTACCTGTAATTAATTTAGGAATTGTTTGCCAAATAGATGCAGTGTTTAAATTATTGTATACAACCTGTCAATGTATAAAATGCTTAAAGCAATAGGTTTTATTATCATTGGAATGGATTAATTATTCTTTCTTTATTTCTTATGGAAGAATTCATTTGATATATGATCTGTTAGGTATACCTTTAAGGATCTGGTACATATTGAGGACATACACCAAGACACCAGTATACTATCAAAATCATAGAGAAGACCAACCATATAGGTTATGATGAAACAAAGGCTAATGCGCAGTTAGGTTGCTAACAGTTTTGGGAATTAAAGAATACACAATGTAGTGATAGAGATTCATGAATTAGGATTTTGTGGTGGATATTTTAATAACAATGGATTATAATGTTTGCTTGTACATACCACCTAATATGTCAATATATTTAAGTGCCTGTTAGTTCTGTTGTTTCATTCTGTTAACATTTCTGATATTACATTACCAAAATTGTGTTGTTTTATTTTGACTTCTGGTTTTTGAGTCCTGATTATTTGACAAAGGAGTGGCTGGCTAAACAGATAAGAACACGAGCTCACGCAGAAGACCCTGGTTTGAATCCTCTGGAAGGTCAGAGGGAAAAAATCTTAACCTGTACCGCCTGCACTGGCCATGTTGCTGTTACTCCTTCATGCTCGAAGACATCCCATAAACTGCACAAATAGTAAATACAGGCAGTAATGACAGTTCATTTGACAATCAGTTAATAGGGATAGCCCTAACTTGAAACTAAGCACAGTGAAAATTTGAATAAGTTATGGAGAAGTTATTTTATGATTTCTGTTAATTTTGCAAAATGCCTTGTATGGATTAGGACAAAAATCATCATGGTAAATGTGGCCAGCAAGATGCAAAAGAAACTCATCAGTAAAAAGATTTTAACTGCAGTGTGTTAAAGCGCTATACAGAACTTACTGTTGTATGCATGTGAGACATGGACAAAGGCAGACAAGCTGGAAAAATGCCTACTCACAGCAAAGATATGATGTGAGGAGAATGCAAAGAACATCATGGAGTAACAGAAAAACAAGTGAGGCAGTCCTTGAGACATAAATTATAAACTTATTCTTTCGTTTGCTTGAAATAAATGATCTATATCTGCAATGGCTGATTCACCAGTTTTGAATTTTCTTAACATGTGACTGTGAAGCTGACTGTGCCCCGTTCTAAGGCGTAGAATAATGACTTGCTCTAGTCTGTCCATAATACTGTAACCATACTGTCAACTGGTTAGAACAATGGGTTCTCTCTTAATAGCTGACCACAACTGATGTCACTGGACAGTCCAATATTTTATATATGTAAAATTCAGCAATTAATTCAAGATAATGCTCGCTCAGAGGATTTGATCATTTACACAGATGATTCAGTGTCAAGAGGCAAAAGAAGTGCTTGGGGCTTCTTAGCAAAAGTTTATGGTCAATGTTTGGTGCAGAGAGCCTAGCATATGATACCACAACATCCAGTTTAAGAATGGAGGTGGAGGCGGTCACTGCAGCTTTCTGCTGGCTAGAGAACACGACGCACACATTGTGATTGTAACTGACTCAGAAAGCATGCTGAGGAATATCAGGACAGGCAGGCTTCGTGCAGAGTGGCATGCTTCGCTGCGGAGGACACGGGTGAGGAGTATTGTCTGGATTTTTGTTACACCGGTGTGTTGGAAAATGAACAGGCAGACAGACTGGCTGGCTCTGCACAACTTGGTGGAATACTGATACATGATAAGGTAGACATGGTTAGTGTCTTGTGGGAGAGCGTGTACAGTTCAGAGGAGCAGATGGATCACCACAGTATGGTGAGATTGATGCAAGGGTTCTGGCAGATGCTCGAGGCTCAGAGGAGTCAAAACGGATGTTTAATCAGAATGCTACTGGCACCATTAGTATCGGAACTCTTCACTGGCTATTGAAGATGGGAACAGAATGCTTATGGGAATGCCCCGAATGCTGAGATTTCGGCTCTTGAATCAAATCAATCAATATTTTATAGTTTATAGAGTGGTAAGACTGGATTTCCTAGCTTTCTGTGTTTCTTCCAAAGCAATGCCAACATTTTAGCACATTTCTTCCAGCAGAGTATGTTCAATCTTAGCCATGAATTTCCTCGATTTAGCAATCTTCACTATGAATTTCCTTGAATTAGTACCAGCTGCCGCATTCCGACATCTCTCCAGATCTACTAATGTGTAAAATTGTTCTGTCAATTTGTGAACTCGGCAGTATACATCTAGAATTAATGTTGTTTTATTCGTTGTCAGCTGCCGGCGATATCAGTGTTTTATATTTCACAATGTGAGTGCTTTTAACCACTCCAAACATCTAGAACTAGTCCCAACCCCAACCTGCCTACCTCCCATGAGAAAGTGCAGCCTAGGTCCCATGACTGTATGCAGTCTATAATATATAAAATGTCCTTGTACTTGAAGCCCCAGAAGGCTACAATATTATTAATTGACACACTGAATCTAACGTGCACAATTTTTCTGATTGTCAATTCGTGAAATCAGCAATATACATTCAGAATGATTGGCATTTTTTAGGGCCACCCCCATAATACCCCAATTGGCATGGCATCCTGCCGATTGCTCATAGTTTCACACAAACAAATCTGCATCCTTCTCCCCAGCAACAACAACAAAAAATACCACAAAAGCTGCATCCTTTTGATTGCACATAGAGTATAACAACACACAATTAACTTGCACAGCCAAAAAAAAAAAAAAACTGCA